>JAIKVE010001502.1:0-11433 GCA_024679115.1 Phytophthora pistaciae
CAGCATGCAGGTCTGGCCGCCGCAGTCCGCACAGCTCGCGGCCGCGTGGGCCACGCAGGGAAGAAGCGCGCCCAGCAGGAGCAACGCCGGCAGCTTCATCGGCAGGTGATAGTGGTCGGTCGGCCGGTCGATGGCGTTTTAGCGCCGACAATCGGTTGTTAGCAATAGAGCGAGAATGGCTTTGGAGGATGCCGATTGGCTGAAAATCGGAACTGGATAGTACTCAGAGATCGGATTGGAATCCTATACTGAAAGCAAGTGAGACGCAGAGTGGGACGCACCCGGCGCCCCGGCGTTGCGCACGGGACAAAACGTAAAATCCACACAACACCCGAGCACTGCGAGCAGCTCCGGTGGTTCTGTTGAGCCCTTTGCCTTGCCGCACCGAATGGGGACTTGCTTGCCGCGATGGCTGAAGGCATTGCTTGTCCTTCGCTGTCTTCATCCTTACTACCAGTGCGAGCATTGTTAGCTAAATTACAGCAATGACGAACTGCATTCGAAAAAAGAGCTGCTCCAAACGACAATTGAGCTCGAGCTTGAAGAGACTTTCCCACTATCGAAATGACAGCGAACAGCGACAGCAAAATACAGACCGTGGCAATGCTCCAGACTGGAGCATCCATGCAGTGCACACGTAGCGGCTGCAGAAGCTCCTGCCTGCCCGTTATCAGGTCCATTCAATGGACTCCATTGCCAACGGGTTGGCTGTGGGTTGCACGTGCCCGGGTGAGATGTGGTCTCCGCCGGTGCTGCCTGCATTATTGGGGCCAAGGCTTCTCAGAGCCCAGCAGCTCCACGCTGCGCAGCCCAGCCGGCTGATGGTCGGCGTCTGCTGCCGGACCAGCCCTTCGCCGAGCCCTTCGTGGAAAACAGGCCTTGCACAAGTTGCTGCAAGTTGCAGCAACTGTCTGCTCGATATGTACCCAATTCTCGGTACACTTTCTTCAACACGCCATCTGGACTTTGTAGCAAACCGGCGCAGGAAAATGATCCGCGAGGTGTGGCGCATCGAGTTGGGCGTGGGCGTGGGGCCCTTCCGTCTGGGGGCGAGCGTGGCCGAGGTGCTGCACGCGCTCAAGAGCCGCCTGCCCGTGCGGCCCTTCGAGATCGCGTACGACGCCGCCGAGCCCTACAAGCGCGACGTGGTCATCGACTCGGCCGAGGACGGACTCAAGGTGCGAAGCGAGAAAAAGGATAAAGATTGCTCTCTAACCTGTTGCAAAACTCTCTTAACCGGTTTGTTCAACGTATTACTCTAGTTGCACTTCGACCCGGTGCGGCAGACGCTCAAGGCCATCGAGTTCTACGACGTGAACCGCGTGGCGCTCAAGTTCGGGCGCGTCGTGATCTTCGGCGGAGACATCTCCGCCACCTTCATGTCCGTCTACAATGTACGCAAACAATTATATCTGCATGGATTGCAATTGACATGAGAGGTTATTGCAGTGGTTAATGTGGTTGGGTTGGTGGTTCTCTTGTTGAAGTTGTTCGGACCGACGTTCCCGGGTCATTACGATGCCAATGAGCAGGTTCGTGTGGTCTTGGTGGTGGTGTTGACATGCATTTCGTTGACGTTAATTAAAGTATGTGTACTTCTTTTTGTGGTGTAGAGCTACGTCTTGGGCTATGAAGGTGGTTGCATCAAGTTTCCGATCCCGAGCGAGTACCGCAAGCTGTACCAAAACGGAACGGACTTGCCCATGGAGTTCCCGGTGGGTGCTCTGATGAGCGCAGTGCTTTATAAGAGGTCGTGGGGCTCATTTGAATACGGGTAAAAATACTGCAGAATGGAGCTACTCCGGCGGCCACGGGGTTTATGGTATTCGTGGGAGGCGATTACCGGTCTCCTGGTCTTCCAGCCCCAACAAAAAAGTAGACTTGATGGAACTGTTTGGCGGCATGGATGCGAGGACTAAATGTATGTGTGGTTTTTGTGTTGCAGGCACTACTTTGAAGAAGTGGAAGTTGAGGTTGGTGAAGAGAAAACATCGCTTGTTTTCACGGGCCGAAAGCAGCGCGTCCAGCTTGGGTGGTCTCCTCAGGTAGTGCAGCTTTTCTCTACGAGTATGAGAAAGATGCAGGATTCAATCTGACCTTGTCTGATGCAGGAGGTGATCAGCGAGATAGGCGCCCCGGTGTCAGTGTTTCGTAAGTCGGAAGACCCGAATGACGGGTACGTTTTTGAACTCTCCGCCGACTGTTGCGATGTATCGGAGTACGAACATTAACCATGCGTTGTCGTTCTTTGTGGTGCTGATAGTGCTACGGTTGCTGGAGGGCTCGTTGGTGACTATTTCCACAACTACCCGCACCTTGGGCTCGACATTCTGTACGATTCAATGCATCGAGCGTCGAAGGTTATTCTGAAGGCCAATGCGCTCGGGTACAATGCCACGCAATTGATATGTCGAAGACTCTTCGAGAAACTGTGCTAATTTGTTATTGCGTGCAAACTGTAGCCACCCGGACTTTGGTGCATACAACAAGTGCAATTTCCGGCTCAGTTTCCAGACGTCGAGCGCTTTGCAGAAGTCGGGGATCACGAAGAAAACCAGCTCGCAAATCACTGCCCAAACACCGGTACGTTTTCATGATCTTCGCATGTACGAGAGGTACAGCAAACTCTAACTAACCATCGTTACGCCGGTATTTTCAGTGGAAGGACATCCGTCTGGCGTTTGGAGGAGCATCGGACTTGCGGCCCATTGTACACGACAATGGGTTGGGCCTTCACCCGTTTGGCTCGAGTTTGTGCTACTCGCCAACCCCTGGGTGTATTTTCGAGGTGATGAAGAACGGCTTCATCGCAAGTGTTACGCTGACATCTTCCAGCTGATTGAATGGGGCGTGGCATTGTGTTAGTTACCGTGCGTGGATACTCTATCGACAAGGTATGCTGGGTTTGGTAGATCTACTTTACATTCCGAAAGCATGCCTGAGAAACTTTCGTAAATTGGATTTTCTACTTAGTTGTACTACAGTACTAACGCCGTTGACCGTGAGGTCCACGAGGCTGCTGTTGCTGACCGTTAGCTCCGCCATAGTAGCCATTTGCTGGAGGAGGTGGCGGAGGCGGAGGAGGTACACCGTGCTGAGGCTGGTACCGAGGTGGCTGCGGCTGACCGTACGGTGCTGTCGGTGGTGCGTAAGGCTGGCCATAAGGGGGCTGAGGCTGACCGTATGGAGCTGGAGGCGGCGGCTGCGTGTACGGTGCTCGTGGTTGCTGGTACTGCTGGTACGAGGCCTGAGGAGGCGGAGCCTGGGGCGGATACGGCGGCAGGTTGTGGGCGTTGTACTGCGCGGGTGGAGGCGGCGGCGGTGGCTGGTAGTAACCAGGGGTAGGAGCCTGCCCCACTCCGTTGTACGGCGGCTGAGGCATGGCAGCTCCTCGAGGAGACGTGTACTTGGTGTTCCCATACTGCACGGGCAATGCCCCGCCGAAACCTCCAGGCTGCGTGTACTTGGTGGCGCCGCCGTAGGGCTGAGTCTGCAGTGCGGGTATAGCCGACACCGACGGCTGCTGCTGACTGTAGCTGCCGCGTCCTCCGTGGGGCACCGGATTCTGTCGGGAGTTGTAGTCCGAAAAGTTGCCCCCGCGGCCTCCTCGACCTCCGCGTCCTCCACGTCCACCACCTCGGCCCGCAGATGGAGCATATCCAGATCCTTCATTGCCAGACGATGGTGCACCTCCGCGATTGCGCTTGCGGTTGCCACGCTTCGCTGCAGCTTCTGCCTCATCATCCGAGAACTCCGCATCATCCGCCTCTTCGTCAAAAATATTGGAGGCGTCCGTGCCCTTGTCCTTGATGTTCTCGGGCACAATGTACGTCGTGTGCTCGGTGGCGTAGTAGACTGGGACGTTCATCGCGGCCTTTTCCGGCATCTTGGCCGCGTTCTCGAAGCGCACCAGGTACATGGGCATGAGCACGGGGCCGAACACTTCGTCCACACAGCCGATCACCGTGCGGTCCTCCAGACACAGCACGCTGCCCTCGTCCAGCGGCTTGGTGTTGGGGTCGGACTTGATGGTCATCATGAGACCCGGCACGCTGACGTTCAGGATGCTGCCGCACTGGGCAATGGGGCAGTCGGCTGTGAGCTCTACACCAGGCTCACGCACGGGCGCCGAGAGCACCTCGTTTTCTGTGGTGAGCGGGCCGCCAGTCTTGTTGGCCTCCTTCTCCATGGCCGCCTCGATCTCGGCGCGGAGCTTGGCGGGGTCTTCTCCGTCGTCGTCGTCGCTGTCGTCGCCGGCCTCAGCTTCGTCCTTGTCTTCCTTTTTCACCTGCGTGTCTTCTTCCGAGCGCGTCTTGTCATTGGCGGGCGCTTCGTCGTCCGAGCTGTCGCTCTCGCTCTCGCTCTCGTCCTTGTCGTCCGTGACGATGGCCACCATCGGGGCCTTGGGCGCTGCGCTGACGTTGGCGGCGCTGGCGAACTGCGCCGTGACCGAGTGCAGCTCTTCGTCGGCGTATTGCGCCGCGACTGCCAGGTCCGAGACCGACTCCTGCTGCTGCGTGGGGGCGTCCATGGCGGCGGGCGATGCGCTTGTGTCCGCTGCGGATCGGCCGGGTCAGGTCACCTCGGTGTCAACGTCGAAGTCGGAGCTCCAACCAAAAAGCCCATTGAACAGCATACCTTTGCAACAGAATACCGATGATGCACCGGTACACGGTACCTGTTAAACAAGCGGAGGGGAAGGGGTGAGCCAAGCGAACTTCGACATGAAGTGCGGGGACCTCGCCGTGAGCCTTGCCTTGCCTTCTTATCGGCGACGATGGCCGAGCTCAATGCATGGGGCAAGCCCCCGTGGAGGTTGGTCATGTGGAGTCAACTTGTACCGGCTGGTCAACGTCCCTGTCCCGTAAACGTGCTGACACTCCGTCATCCAATACTGCAGCCATTTTTCGCCAATGTGGCTTGCTGCGCCGCTCCCATTGGTCGTAAAAGCGTGCGGTGGGATTGTCCGACCAAAAGATCCCTCGGTCATTGACGTAGGGCTGAGCTCAGTCTGCAATTTGCCAGGTCCAGAGCACAAGCTTCAACCCAGCCTTCTCTTCCCCCCTCTCTTCTTCCCAGCCAGCCACCATGTCGTTCGAGCTGCCCAAGATCGAGTACGAGTACAACGCCCTGGAGCCGTTCGTGGACACGACCACCATGAACATCCACCACACCAAGCACCACCAGGCCTACGTGAACAACATCAACAACTACATCTCGTCCGACAAGGGCACGACCCTCAAGGGCAAGTCCATCCTCGAGGTGGTGCAGTCGGCCACCGAGGCGCCCGTGCGCAACAACGGCGGCGGCCACTACAACCACTCGCTCTTCTGGACGTGGATGACCAAGCCCGGCTCCACCAACACGGCCCCGCACGGCGCCCTCAAGGCCCGAATCGAGGAGGACTTCGGCTCGCTCGACCAGATGAAGCAGGAGTTCAACGCCGCCGCCTCGTCGCGCTTCGGCTCCGGCTGGGCCTGGCTCGGCGTCAAGGCCGACGGCAAGCTGGCCATCACGTCCACGCCCAACCAGGATAACCCGCTCATGCCCGGCGTGGACCAGCCGCTCATCCCCATCCTCGGCCTCGACGTGTGGGAGCACGCCTACTACCTCAAGTACCAGAACCGCCGCCCCGAGTACATCTCGGCCTTCTGGAACGTGGCCAACTGGGACAAGGTCGTCGAGTACTACGACGAGTTCGCCTCGAAGGGCAAGCCCGTGGACATCTGAAGTGGAGAGCAAGAGGAGACGGCGCCAGCCACCGGTACGCGCGCGGCGCTGTGAGTAGAGGGCGTGGACAGGCTCAGGCCGCTGCGTCTCTCTAAGATCGTGACGTTTTGTCCAGCGGATGCGCGCGAGGATCGTCGAGTCGCTCGTCATTCCTCGGAGCTCTCCCCTCGAATTAATCTAGCCCAAAAAACAATGAAGTTTGTCCGAATCTAACCGAGATTCTTGTGTCCTTGTTCTTGATATTATCAGGACAAAAACAGCATAATTGGTATTGTGGAACCTGTAGGTTTCGCTGCCCCGCTGTTCGGTCGAGAGGAAGAAGTGCTCGCTGAGGGCTTTGTCAGCTTGAAGACCAGAGGCGCGACGTGAGGTGATCCCTTGTCGTCTACAGCTGCAGAAACCACATGCAAATCAGGTGAGGGGCCGGTGTGATGAAAATCTCGACGCGAAAGCAAACTTACTGATTGCCACGGCCGTGTAGTGCGCTCGAGATTTTAAGATGCTGTTGGCTCGAGCTTCGCCACTCTCGTCCAGTTTGAGTCGTGTGCCATGGTCATCTGCCAAGTCGACGATAGCGGTGCCTGCAATCAACTCTTGATCAAACCCAACCAACGCCGAAGTGTCAGCAAAGGCAGCTTTACCACTCCGTGCAACCAGAAAGAAAAAAGCCCGTACCTTTCGCGAGCTTGGAAGCGCTAGCAACGACCTCGAGTTGAGCCTCCAGGGCGGCCTTCTTAGACATTATCTCAGCCATTTCGTCCTCTGCTACCGCTGTAGACCCGCCGGATCCAGCGTGCATTGTGGGCGTAACTGGACGAGAAGCTCCACTGGGCGGGCGTGAACCTGTAGCAGATTTGGCCGAGACTGCTGACCTGACTGTTCCCAATGAACCTGCGGCACTGCGGGCTTCACTAGCCTGGAGAGCTTTGTTGAGTGCGTCGAGCTCGATGCCTAGCTGAATGTTCTTCTGCTTGCAGAGATCCTCCACGTCCCTGGCGCAGGAGTTCTTTACAAAGTTGCGTAGGATCGCGCACGACACGTTGGCATTGTACATCTTCGGCGGCGTGATGTTGTCTGCGTACACCGCATAGCGAGATGGGACTGGTTAGAGCTTACAGACCCGTGTTCTAGTCAAGAAGGCGAGGAACCTGACGCACCGAAGCCATATTTCACCCAGAAGAAGGAGGCTTGTGTGGATGAAGATGCCATCGCCGCCGGTGGATGTGTTCGGGTGTTTTTGGAGCGGCTCTTCGTCGCGCCATTATTTGATCGATCTGAAGGTGGCTGACAAATTTAGCTCGTGGCCAAGCCTCAAAGAGGCCAACGAGAGTGGCGACAAATTGCGTAAGTTGAAACAAAGCCCGAGAAATAGCGATCTAGGATACCCGCTATAGTTGGGAGTGTTGCTGTGTTGAGTTGCGTGTATCCATCGAACTCGACCAGTTCTCACAATTCCAAAGCCTTTCGTTACGAAGCACGGGTCCGAATGGTGTAGCCCGGCGGATCTTACGTCAAGTCATTGATCTCCGCATATTAGTGCGAGCACTGATGAAAAGACACAAGTTAACCTGTTGTTGCCGACGGAACAAACATCTTGCTGCAGTACTACGTATTATGATCTGGAGAAATAGGTGAGGAGGGATTGCATGAATCGCGATGCCTCACCTCTGAAGTAGTGCGCACCGAAAGCGGATTCATTCCCAACTGCTGAACTTCACCGGCTCAGTTAGCAATCGCCGGCCTTGCTTACATGTACGTGTACTACAGTCTGTAGTCTACAAGGTGCGGGTCGAGATGGCAAGCGTCAAACCTTTCCAGGCAAATATACAGATTTCTAAACTGCTGCCCAGCAGGAGTAAAAGCAGAAGACGGCAGCAAATGTAGGTGGCTTGTAGGCTTGGTCGTCCTAGAGCTGTCGGCCTGGAATCTGCACTCGGCGCTGAATCACTGGCGGCAAATGTCCTGCTCAAGTTGAAGTGTACGCTAATACACTGAACAAGTGTCGCCCGAATGTCGCACTTCAGGAAGCGCTATTGACACGACACGCAACGCAGAATAGGGTCTGACAGTTCATCAAAGTTTGAAACAGCTAGCACTATACAAAACACAGATGCACTAGCGCTATGTAACGCACATAACCCAGTCAGTATGTATTTATACAGTACAGAGAAACAATAATAGCCACCGGAAAATAGACAGTCGGGAGGAGTCCACCGCAGTAAAGATATGCCACTTCAAGTCCAGTCAACGACCACTCGAAGTTTCCGCCGGCAATTTTGCACACGTTGCTGTGTGCACGAGCCGAGCGTTTTCTCTTTGCTCTCTGTGCTCGAGCTGGCTTCGCCGTCGACAGGCGCCGCGGCAACTACAAGGAGCCGGAGTTGGGGCGCGATCCAAGTCGCGATCGGGAGCTCAACGACTCGGATCCGTGTACAGTACTGCATAGCTTCGGGCGTTGCATTGTCATGCGTACGGGAGCCCGCGGTCTCCATGGCCAAAGTGACCTCGTGATCCAGGTTCGACGCAATGCTGGCGTGTGCTATCAGCGTGTGCTATCACTACCTTCTTAGTAGGTGTAGCAACAGTTTGCGGGCAATCAGTTCAACATCGAGGCAAGGTCATTCATTGCGCGGCGCACGTAGCGGCGCCCGGCCCTGTGAAACTGCAGCAACCAGTCCACCTGCGCCTGAAGAATAGCCGGTTGACTGTCTGCGCGCGCGTGCGACGCCGCGATGTGCTGGCTGAACACGCGGACGACTCGAAGGCACCTTGTCCGGCGCCTTGCGCTCTAATGCGGTCGGTCTCCGCTAAAGTCTGTCCTGGCATTAGCATCGAGCGCCACCACTTGCCGTCACAGTTGACTCCACCCCGCCGAAAAGTACTGACGCAGAGGTGGGATTCATAAAATAGTACACTGTACTACATGCAGTAGCTGTTCAATATTTCTTGACAATAACGATCACCACATTAGCGATCCATCGTTGACTCAGGCGACAACGTTGGGGATCAATTACTGCAGCATTACATCCGCATCAAACCAACATCTGCCGAATGTCAGGCAATGTCGTGGTGGTGTTCTGTTATCTGTAGCAGCAGACTGCTAGTGAAACCCGGCATCATCTTCTCGCGCTGATGCGACAATGACCATGCGTAGCCTATTATATCTCTCCACGCTCCAAGTCTGACACCAGCCAGCTAGTCGACGCTATATAACAAGGCAATGCTTGCTAGCTCCACCCCCATTCCCCTAATGAGACTACCGGCACAGTAATGTTACCCCCAGCGTGAAGTTTTCACGCACTTGACACGGACGATCCTGGATGTACTGAGGCAGGACATCTCGGTCCCTTTTACCACTGGATTATGACAAGTCTGCGGCAACTTGTCTTTGTCGACGATCCGCGACCGCGTCCGAAATGGCGGAATGTCCGCCGCACGCTGCACTGCGCTGCACTCCACGCCACCACCCACATACCCACATCTCTTTCATCGACTTGCTGGTGGTTCTGCTGCATCACTTCTCTATTCCCGACCGCCTTGGATAGCCGCAAGGACTTCCACCCCCGAAGTGAGTCAAAACGACTAGCGCCATGGGATCCACCAAAGCGCCATTCACCAGTCCGTACGCGCCGCTGGATCTCAGCGTCGCGGAGAAGAAGGAGCTGCGTCAGCTCGCCAAGAGCCTCATTGAGGTCAATGTCGACAGCTACGAGGAGTTTTTGTACGTGAACGGCGGTCGCCTGCCCGAGCGCGAGTGGAAGTTCTTCCGCCGCGACGAGCAGGTCGAGACGTACGTGCGTCGGCGCGACAGATACAACCTGAACGGCTTTGGAGCCCCGCAGAAGCTGCACAACGACTCGGTCACGCGCACCACTACGAGTCTCAGCAGCACCTGTGGCGAGGAGTTCTCGTCGCTCAATGTGGCGGACATCCGCTCCATCGGTCAACGAGAGGGGACGATCGAGGAGGCGGTGCATGGCGCCATGTGCCCCACGACGGAGATGATGCGCTACAACTCCGAGTACCTGCAAGACGGCATGGAGGACGGCTGCGTGCTGGCCACCATCGACAACGTGACGCAGGAGGACCCTTTCACGTCGCTGAGCATTCGCTGGGGGGTCACCGAGAACTCGCCCATTGTCCGCAAGGTCATCAAGAGCTACGACCACGTCTACCTGGACGCTACGGGCTTCACGCAGCTCAGCAACGGCGAGCGCGTGGGGTACCACCTCGTGCATTCGGTCGACTTCCGGGGCACGACGCCGCCGCTGGCTCAGTATTTCCGCGGCCAGGTCGCGGCCATCGGCTTCTGGCGCCAAGTCGAGCCCAACGTGGTGCAGATCCACGGCCACGGGGTCTACGCGCTGCCGTTCGAGCGCGCGCGCAGCCTCTTCATCCCTGCCATCGCGACGTCCTTGTCCAAGTCGATGGTGCACGTCTTCTACGCGTCGCAGATGAAGAAGCTGCGGTCGGCAATTCGAGAGCAGCGCATGCAGATGCTCTTCAAGCCGCAGTGGAGCGCCAGCCACCCGTGCAGCATCTGCAAGAAGAAGCGGACGATGCACAAGGGCTCGAGCTGCGAGCTCTGCGGCGAGCACGTGTGCAAACTGTGCCGAGTCACGCACAAGCTTTCGTCCGTGGAGCTGGACAACAAGATGCGCCACGCCAAGATCCACGTGTGTCTGTTCTGCATGCTGAACGTCACCACCAAGACGGCCGAAGAGACCGTCCGGGCAGAGGTTGGAGCGGGACAGTATGGTGTCTTGCAGTGATGGATGACCTATGAATGACTTCCGCGAGTCCGATCGAAGGACGACGCAGATCCCCCTACTTATTAGCGTGCCGCAGCTTGGGTCGAACAGGCTGCCGTGTATTCCATACGTGGATATTAACGAGAATCCAATGTAATGCTTGAACGTATGCTGCCCTCACTTGGAAGATCATTAAGAGGTGGGTGTCGCTGGTGCTCCGCTGCGTCAAAAATCGACGACTTTACAGTATGAAAAGTGGGCACTCGGCTGACATCGAAGATACAAAGGTTGTCAACGCGTGACAGACGAAAGTGGTCACGTTGTCGATGAACGAGTCTGTCTACCGTAGACCCTACGATCTCGGTTACCCTGCGTCTCGAACGATGTCGTCCATTAAACCAATCGACCGGACGACGAGGTGTTCTCTCATTGCCGCTGCTTGATCGGTAATGGCACCCGGGGCCCTTTCCGTTGAAACATCAGCACGGCACGGACGCCGTCGTGCATCAAGTTCTCCAACTCGTCGTGAATTGTCGTGCCAAGTGAGCATCTTACCAGAAGCGATCAACGTCACGTCTGAGGAGAGGTTCACATGACAGGCCGTTTGGTCTCTCCACGCGGTAATAGATTTTTGCAAGAAGTACAGCACTGATATCGTACTTTCGATCGGTCATTTTGACACGAGTTCAATGGTCTTGAGAAGCTAAGCCCCCCCCCCCCCCCCTCTTCCAACTACTCAACTGCAGTGGATAGCCCCAACAGGCCCCAAATTAAGGACAAATAAAAGGACCAAAAGTTAGAAGCTTATGCTGTCATTATACTGGGATAGGAAGCGACGAAGTGCTGATAGCCCAGCCCAAACAGGATTAATTCGGGCGCTGCGCTGTCCCCTTCAAACTGGTGACGAACCGGTAATAGGTTTTACGGTCAGTTTACATTGATGTCGATTGAC
>JAIKVE010001503.1:0-11420 GCA_024679115.1 Phytophthora pistaciae
ATCTTATAGCTACATTTACACTTTTCAGTACAAAGAAAACTTGTCCGCACTTATTTTTTAAGGGGTACGGCATCACCAATCTGCAAAAGCTGGCTGAGATCAAGCCCAGTGAAGAAGCAGGAGAGCAGGACGAGGTACTCGGCTATTTGGCCGTGAGCTTCGATGTTCAGTGGACGGACGAGACGAAAGTGAGGAGCAGAGAGCAGGTACAGGAGAAGATGGAGAGCGCGGGGAATGTGGATGAAGTGAGCTCGGCGTCGTCGACGTGCTCGTTTCGCACGTGCAACAGTTCACAGCTTTGCAAGGAGACAGGTCTGTCGAAAAAAGGTTTGCAGCAACGTTTGCGCGTTCCTAGTTGCCAGGGGGCCCTAGTGGTGGTACTGCAGCGATCGTTGTCTCGCGAGGCAGGAAGCGTGTAGGTAGGTAGGTAGGTAGGTAAATTCGAAATGCGGAAGTCATGCTCGAGCGCAACACGATTGACTACTAGGAGACAGAAAGTGATATTGCCTCAGTTACTGGCTTCAGTAACCGGGTCACCAATAGAAAGACAGACAATGACACGGGACCACGGATACCGGCCTCAGTTACCGGCTTCAGTTACCGAGGTGCGAATTAACCCGATTTGGGCTGCCTAGCAGCATGACCTATCGGCCACTGCTATCCCAGTATAAATGAACCTACCACTCAAGTCTCTCAAGTCTATGGCTTAGCTAGTTGTCCGTATTAGCTGGTCCTCCAGATTGTTATTGAAGCGCGCAATACTGTCGCCCCACTTGTCAAGGCCAACAGTGACGTTCTGAGTATCAAAACCCAAAATCTCCCCACGAGTTTCCGCCTCTCGATGAGTCTGCATCACTGTCGTGGCTCCTACTGCCGAGAAATCGCCGCGTTTCAAGACCAAGCGACTTGTCTCGACAAGTGTGATCGACGCGTCCTTGTAAATCGGCTCGATCAACGTTCGCGTAATAAACACGACGCGGTCTTTCTCCACATATCTCCGACTCACAAGGCGCATGACGACGCGGAAGTCCATACCTTGCAACGAAAATGCAAAGCAGAAACTCTTCATGTGGGTGTTGCTCCCGGCAGTAAAGTTCTGCAAATAACAACAAATAATGGTCAGTACTTATCATAGTTCGTAGTACAAAACACGGCTCAGATAAAAACTCACCTGTAAGTAGTACAGGTTACTATCGGACTGGTTCTTCTCCGGTGTCCAGATCGCCTTGGCCGTCGTTCGATAATCAAACGGCAGCGCGTAGCTATCCAGGAACTCCATAAACTTCCCCTTTGCAATGCCCTCGATCGAGTTGTTTCTCCGTCCAGGGCAGGGCAGTGCCATCATCCCCGCGTCTTCAAAGTAGGCGTCCACGCCCTCGTAAACCTCATCCAGCCCCACCATGAGCTGGTCAAACACGGCCTTGCTGTTCGACGGAGGGGTGACGCCTCTCGTATCTAGTCGATGCTGCTTGATGAGGTCCATCGACGACGACACGAGGTCCTCCCTCAGCTTTCTCTTGATGGCGCGCTGCAGACTCTTCGCCTGTTGGAGTTGCAGCCTCAACGCTTCTCGTAGCTTGGCGTTCTCCTCTTCACTTTGCTGCCGCAGCATCGACTGGCGGCCCGCAACCCGCTCCCACATGAGCGACACCTCCGTCTTGCGTGCAGTGACTGGGGTCTTGAGTGTTGGGGTCTCGAGCGCGCTGGGGAGCGTGGAGTGCACCCCCGCGGCCAGTTTAAGGCGCTCGAGCTCGGCCGACAGGTGCTTCACCACCTCCCTAAGCGTCAGAACTTCCTCCTTGCGGCACTGACGCCACGACTTCTTCACGATGGGCTTCTCCGGGGAACTGGCGGAGCTGCTGCTGCTGGTGTCGGACCAAGTGGTGGCCAATGTGTCACAACGAGTAGGCGTTGAGGTATTAGTGGAGACCGTGGAGACTGGCGCGGCCTCGTCGCCCATCTCGCAGTCGGCGAGGAACGCCAGCACGGAGGACTCGTCCATGAGGAAGTCCTCCTCGCTCGGGAGCATGGCGGACATGCTGTCGGTGGTGCTGCAGCGTTGGGAATGTGTAACTTGAATTGTCTTGCCAGTCGCAAGGGCGGAGCTGGTCTGACTGACCGCTCTGAACTTTTCGCGATGGCAATGCATGTATGGCGACACTGCCTGAACGTGAGATATTATAACCTTGCATAGTCCTGACGATCATATTCAATTTTATAAGCCTTAGTTACTATGAGTAACTATAACCTGTTGTATCGAATACGAAAAAACGCTGAATAAGAGAAACACTACGGTACGGTACACTACACATGGGCAATCATTTTGAACGAACACGAGTGTAATCATCCATCCGGTGATAGATAGAGGGGATCACGTTGCAGCAAGAAGAATCCAGCGACGAGATACACGGTACAGTCACGTGGAGCTAAGCGTATCATACCATGACCCGTGATCGTGATCCGTTCACTCGAGGCAGAATGGACTCGCGCACCAGCATGTCCTCGACTCTTAGGTTGAAGTCAGCGATCGAGTTCTCCCACGCGCGAGCTCCGCTGTCATGGTGCGGGGTCTTCTTCAAGCTCGCGTGACCTTGGCCTCGACTCAGTGTTTCGTGGTACGTAGCTCTGCAGTGAGTCTGCACCATTGTCGTGGGTCCTGTGGCCGAAGGTTTTCCGCGCTTCAGCACGAGTCGTGTCGTCTCCGTGAAGGTGACAGTGACAGGCTCCTGGATTGGCTCCGCCAGCATCCGCAAGATGATAACCACGCGGTCCTGCTCTACATACCTTCGAGCTACTGCGCGCGCGACGGCCAGCATTGGGTTTTCCTGGCGCGGACGGATGACACAAACGCTCTTCATGCGGGTGTTCTCATCTGCAGCAAAATACTACAAGCACATACCGAACCGGTTCCGCGTCAGAACTGCCAGTACGTACAACCCACCAGCAATTGCTGCAACTTCAGTACCTCAGCAGAAACAGCGTCGAATTCCCCAACTGGGGTTGTTTTAAGCGCCCAGATCGCCTGCTCCGTTTGTCGGAGGTCAAATGGAACGTCGTAGCAGTTCAAATGCTCCAGGAAAATGCCGCTGTCCCGATACTTTGCCGAGTGGTTTCGTCGTCCTGGGCACGGGACTTCGTGCATCTTGGCTTGCATCAGGAAATTGTCAAGGCCAGCGTAGATCTCGTCCATCCCGGCGATGAGGTCGTTGAAAACCTGAATGTTTCACAGCGATGGGATGGTATCCGCCGTGCTGAATCGAGGCTTGAAAGCGGCGGGGATGCCGGTTGCTCGCAGTCGCCTCTTGAATGCTCGCTCGATAGCCTTAATCTCCAGATCGTTGTGGCGCACTACCTCGCGCAGTCGCATGTTTTCCTCGGTGCTACTTTGCAGCCGCTCTAGCTGCCGCCTCGCCAGACTTTCCATCAGTGACGATGACCCTCCCGCTGATTGGAAGCACGAGCTGCCGCCGCTTTTCGCTCTCTCCTGCCGAAGCCTCTCGGATAGCTCCTTCACCACTCCACGCAGGTGTACAATCTCCTCTCGACGGCGCTGGTGCCACGCCTTCTTCTTCTTCTTCGACTGCTCTCCTGTGATAGTTATAGCGGAAGGACTTGGTAGTGCGTCGTATTTCTCGAGCATTGCTGACAGTTCGGGGTCGAGCTCCAAGTCCAGGCCCTCGATTTCGTAGCCGCTGTCATCCCCGGCGCTCGGAGTAAGAAGCTTCATCTCGCTGGACCAGATAAACGTAGAATGAGACCGCCGCAACGGTATCGATCGACTTTGGTCTAAGCTCTTCCAGGCGTCTAGCCGCGCGGCAGTTGCATCACCTCTGGACTCTTCTCGCTGTTGACCATGGCGGCAGTAACGAACGAGCTTGACGCAACACTCGTCACCACTAGCGACCACAACTCGACCACAACTCTCCTTGGCGGTTCATACCAACGTTCAGACTTGCAGGCTATTGAATTGAGACAAACGCCAAGTGGCCTCTGCCATGGCTCCTGCAGGCATGTGAAGAAGGCCCTGCTCAAGATGAACAGCACGAGAATGTAGCCATCTGGCTCGCTCTCTCACTGTGGATGGTAGAAATGGGAGAGATGCTGTTCGTGTTTCCTGGCGACAATACTCGCTGGCTGCCAAGTGGCTGAACTGGACTGGTGCCGTATGTGGATGGTGGAGCCCCCAGTTTCCCTCTGCCTAGCACGCAGCAACACCAGCCTTCAGTACTGTTCAGTTTTACTTTCGAGCGCTTCAGTTACAAGACGAGAAAGCGATGGTTCGGTCCCCTCCCCGACGCTACGAGGATGAATCCGAGACGTCCGCGTGCTACTACCCGCCGAATGACATGGGCCCGTTCCTGTCGACGTCCTACAGCCAGAGCGTGGCTCCACAGAAGAAAGAGCGCTCGAAGCTGCTCAAGAAGGCGATCCCAGTCGTCTGTGGTGCGTTGCATCAACCGCAACGACGGTCTCCGATAATCTACTAACCTCGTATGCATTCGCAGGCGTCGTCGTACTCGTCATTGTCATCGTCATAGTCGCTGTGACTGTGCACAAATCCAGCAGCTCCGACGACGACTCCAGCGCTGGGAGTAGTGAGGATTCCAGTTCTTCTTCAGGGTCTTCGTCGTCCTCAACGCTGTCGGCTTCGTGTCCCTCCGTTGCTGCTAAGGACCGCACCGTTGCCTTCTGGCAGAGTGAAGTGGCTGGCTGTGACAGCGTCCCGGACGGAGTCACGCACGTCGTCTTTGGGTTCGCCCTCGTGGCCGACGGCGTCGTCGTGCCTTCGTTCCAGTCCACGGACGCCAACATCTCACAATGTGTGCAACAGCTCCACGATCGGTGCATCGTGGCCATGGCGAGTATCGGAGGCTCGACCAACAACCAAAACATCTCGGAGATTGCCAACGCGACGCTGTTCGCACAATCTGCTGCGGCGTTGGTGTCCAAGTTCGGGTTTGCAGGGATCGACCTGGACGATGAGACTGTGGGGACGGAGTTTAGTGCGGATCGGACTGTCGGGATGCTCAAAGCTACACGAGAAGCTCTGTATGCGGCTGGTAGCTCGTCGACGCTGTTGACTTATGACGCCTATTTCTATGAGGGGGACGCGTCCGTTTGCTCAGCGGAGGAGACAGCGGCGTACTCGCGTTGCTTCCCCTCTGGAGTACTGGAGTATGTGGACTGGGTCAATATTATGGCGTACAACGTCAACTTGGATAATGATACGGCCGCTAGTATTTACGCCGATGCGATAAGCACGACGTTTGCTGCGTGGGGGACGCAATTGGGAGGAAACATCTCGCGGGCTACGATCGGTCTTTGTGTCGGCGGAGGTTGCGCGTATGGACCTGGACCGAATGCTACGGTTATCGCCGAGTGGGAGACGTTCGCTCGTCAGCAAGGGTATGGCGGCATGATGATTTACTCAGCATCGGCTGAGGTGAGCGATGATTTCCCAGTTACGCGGAGTATCGTCAGTTCGGCACTGAGCTCGAGTTAGTGGGGGGGGGGGGGGTATATTGGATAACTACACAAAACATCTTTTGAGAGGACGACGTAATTTTTTCCCCTGTAAATTTGCTGACAACTTGAAGTGAAAAATATATGATTAACCGTATGTGCATGGCTCTCAGCGAATCCATGCATCAGAAACAGGGTGGTAAAACCTGTCGATTTTTTCAAAGCGAATTAGGTTTTTGGCTTTACCCTGGCCTAAACCAATAGAAATAGAACCTATTTTTTGCTACTGCTTTCTTGATAGTTCTTACTTTTCGTTCTTGTAGGTGCAGTTGCCTACGAAAACGCATTCTGTGCTTGGTGGTGGTGGGTTTACGAACTGAGCAGAATATTAAGAGGCCGAAGACCCAAGAGTTCGTGTCGACGGGCTCCGAGATGCCACGTTGTCTGTGAGAAATGGAAATCATGGTGAAAATATGATTATGAGTGTAGTTCTATGATGGTATCACCTTCTCGTTCCTCCATGGGTGTGCTTTGTACGGATTTGGCGCAAGTTGCGCCGCGCAACAGTGGTTCTGTCATTATTCTGGGTTCTTCACAATGGAGCTTCTTTTATTCTAATGATCTATTTTATTTAACCATCATGGCTTAGGCAAATTGCCTGGCAATTTTCCGTTGAAACAGATTCATTGTTATTGTGAGCATTCGTCTGTGCTACCATTCAAGGCATCATAGTTTTTATTTATGAAAAAAATGGCAAACCAAATTACTATTTTCTCTACAGTACATGACCTGAAATGGATTTAAAATCCAGTAAAACCTACTGGTACTTTTTGGAGGTTCACAGGTAACCTTAAATAAAATCTAATAATTAATTAAAACCGTTGTACCAGCCCTGATCAGAAACATAAAACAATGTATTATTAAAATACTTATCGTTTGAAAATCTCTCAACGAGCCTAGATGATACGAACGCACATGTTGCTTTTCAGGAATCACTCCCAACGCGATCCACTTACTCAGCTTACCTACGCGTCGACTACCACAGCCCACTCCGCGTAGTCTTGTCATGCCGGTTGGACTGGCCAATACTTAAGTACTTAAGTACTTAACCTTTTGTCTCCAGGTAGAACGCGTGCGGGTAGCATGGGTACAATCCTACCCGTACGCGCGGCCCTCGATAGTTTTATATGAAAGTTTGTATCAAATTACGTATGGCCAGCAAAAACAATTACTCGCCGTATTTATCGTGGATCGGCAGTGGTACAAAAGGTCTTGAGGGCTTAGCTCTAATCGATGTCCAGCTGCTAAACTATTGCCCTCATAAGGAGCAAGGTCTCGTTTGACCCATCGAGTTGAAGGAAAATTGGGAACAATTGATCCGCGCGAGTGAAATTGAAAATTAGGGTGGCGCTCACAGCTTCATTGATCTCGGACTTGGAGCTCGTCTCATAATCAAAAGTTTTGATTGTCAGTCATGCGGTCGAAAAGTTAAGTAAAAGCGAGAGCATCAATGTAAGGGGACGTCGTCCCCAAGAAGTCCCCCCTTGGAGCTGCTGCCTCACGATGGACGATCTCACGAGCGCGACACGGCCCACCAGTCTGCCATGTACAACAACCCCATGTTGCCAACGCTACGCTATTCGCATTCTGCAGCGGCTTTGATGTCCAAGTTCAGGTTTGTCAGGATCGATGTGGACGATGAAACCGTGCAGGAGGAATTCAGTGCGGATCGGACTGTTGGAATGCTTAAAAAGTTATACAGGAAGCACTGGGTGCGGCTGGACGCTTTTGACTTATGATGCCTATTTCCATGTATGCTTCCTCAACGGAGGAGACAGCAGTGTACTCACGTTGCTCCCCCGCTGGGGTGTTAGATTTTGTCGACTGGGCGAACATTATGGCGGCATTCTGATCCGAAATGAGCTCGGGTCAACACATTTTTTTCTTCTGAGGCATATTCAGTTATTTGCGTAGTTCTAACGAGCTTAGAACGTGCCATCTCTATACGCTACGCTTTCACAGGTTGCTTGTTCAGGACTTGGCACTCTCCCAGCGACGAGCTTGCTGGCTGGGCTTGAGAGGAATTACGGGTTCTTGTAAATGGGGTCCCCCTTGCTCTTTTGCTTCGCAAGAATCTCGTTCATCTTGTCTAGGTACTGCTTGTAGTTTTCGTGTCTTTGCAGGTACATCGGGTTAGCCTTGACCATCTTCCAGTCGATGCCCACTTCCTTGACAAGAGCCTTCACTTGAGCCCTCGAGAGCGGGGCCCGCTCTTCTTCTGACGAGTCGTATTCGTCTTCGACAGCCTTGTACTGGGGGTGGGTTCTCAGAAGTCGCTATGAAGTCATCTTCTGCACCTGGTTGGAGTCCGTAGTCGCTGGAAAGGCCTCGCTGGCGACCAGGAAGGAGGCCGCGATCATCACCGCAACTTGAGATAAACGCATGAGTTCCGTCGCTGGAAATGGAGACTTGAGAGCTGGAGTGTAAATTTGAAAGTGAGAGCCAACCCGGGTCGAATGCCATGTGTAACGGGCTTAGACTGTTACCGGCTTACACAGGCGCAGGGAAATATAGCTCTGTTCATTCAGTGTGGAGACGGTTTCGACACCCGAGACCGTCCCCACCATTAAACCTATAGTGAGCTCTGATTGGCCACCGCGCACACGCGGTGGCGCACGTGTGACAGTGGCCTGTCACACCATGCCGCAAGATGCAAGTATCGGCATCGTGGGGCCCTAATTTGTTGACTTCAATGATTGCACCTACCGGTATGTACTTTGGTGGACAAGTTGAGTGCATTGACCATCGCGCATGGGTATACACTGTACTGTAACTAGGAGTGCAACCATCGACGCAGGAGAGTCGGACCGGCATCGATGGAGACGTGCGGGCCAGCAACCTGTACAGCAAGACCTGCACGCTACTGCCTACTACTGGCCAAGCTTACGAAGTGGCAACTATTAACTAACTCGTGTGTATGTGTGTTTCGACGGATGGGGTTTGTCGAAAGCTTTGCGTGTGAAGGTATCGCGTGACGCTAGACGGCAGTTAGTGCATTTTCGCATAATATTCACCACTCAAGTTTATAATAATTGATGTCGAATTGCGCGCTCTAGGACAGCTGTTGAAAGATACATCCTTCAGCAGTGATGACGAGACGCTAAGCTTAGAAAGTTATGAACTGTATCTTGCCATGCCGCCCTAGGCGACGATATGCTTCAATGCGACCCCACCCACATCGCCCACTTTCAAATTTACTTTCGACTCCCCCCGCCCACCCTTTATGGTCTTCACGATTATCGTCGGACTGCAGTAGACTGCGAGAACCCGGAATAAAAGACATTTGCTAGCCTTGCTGTCGCTACTCGAGAATGGTCTGGAAAGCACGCACGTGCATCAATTCAAGGAGCTCGAATTGCCAGGCCGTGGGTGAACGAATGATCGACCCTAATACCGTGACTTCTTGCAGATTTCCTCTGGCGTAAACGGAGTTTGGGCTACTGTGTGTGCAGCCACACACTACAAAAATCTCACCTGTAGAGACAACGAGGTTTAAATAAAGTCCTCCTCTTGAACCAGACAGCTGAAACGGTTGAGTAGCTCATTTTGTAGCTGTTGGATTACCGAGCTGAATCTAACATGAAGAATGCATATTTATCTTTCTACTAAATGGTAACAAGAGTGCCAAACGCGCTACACCCACAGCAATCTTCCTCTGAGGTACGGTACTTATAATACCTTAGTCGTGGCGCAGCATGCAATCCGAGATCACGCGTGTTCAGTATGAGGTTTTTAGTTAGGTGCTTAGTTAAAAGGTAGACTTGCTTTTTCCGAGCTCCTAAGGAATCAAAAATCTTTAGTGGCATCCGGTGGATAGCTGGATTTGTTGGCTTACGTTATACTACTGTAGTTAAAGACATGTAAACATTACTCGGCTGTCGATGCTGGGTATTTTAACCCATACCATTGTACTGTATGAACAAGATAGGCAACTCCGGCTGAGGCCTCAGTAAATGTAGGGAGAGCTGGTGCATTATGCCACGTCTTGCAGTTGATAGGGTATGCACACTATCACAGCCAGCCCGGAACTCGATAGACTTGTTCAGCCATCGTCCAGCCGAGTGGAGGTTATTGCGCTATGACACATACATGTACATGGTGCTGAGATGGCGATAAAAATCATGGCAATATCCATTCATAAAGTTACTGATGCACACACAACTCGCTTTCCATTCACCACTGCAGCATCTCTGGCAGATACTTCTCCGCGAGGCCAAGGTAGTACGGGAGCTCGTCCTCGACGCTGATCTTCTGCACGGCATCGTCTGACACACACGCCACTCTGCCGAGCGAGCTGATCCACTCCTTGGTGTCCATGTCCTGAGGCGCGCATAGATCGTCGTAGTTGTCCTGCTCGTACCAGGTCTTGAAGGACCAGAAGCGGACGACGTCCAGCGCTTCTGCAGGCAGCGTCGTCTTGTTACGAGACAGCACGCGGTGCAGATACTCGTCCGGGGTCCATGGCAGCACCACGTTCTCCAGTCCGCAGTGGCACGCTGCACCACCACCACCTTTCTCAGCATTGCAGTGGTCTAGGTTAAGCTCGTTCAGCTCAGGGAACTCGATCGAGCTGGGAATGGGTTCACCAACTACCCACGTCGAGTTCTTGGCCATCCACTCCTGCGCCGAGATGCTCCGCAACACGGCGTTGTCGTCGTCTGTCCAGCACAAGAAGAGCATCCCCATCGCTCGAAGGAACACTGCGAGTTGCAGCCAGTCCGGGTGTCCGTCGTCCTTCACAGCAGCGGCAGTGGCCAGCATGTACTTGATCACCCAGCTATTCTGCCTCTCCGAATCACCCGTCAGCTCCATCACGCACTTGCACGCTTCGGGCACCGACATCCGAGCATGACTCAAATCTCCATACTTCGCCACTTGGGTCTTGACGAACGCCGCGGTCTGGTACTTCCTCATGATTTTCACGAAAAGAGGGTGCGGATCCGCCTTGTTGCAGACCAACGACATGATCTCTCCTCCGTCCCATGGCACGGGGTGGTCCGACACTTGCACCTGTTTCTCCAGTGGATCGATGCACAGATAACTCCCGTGGAAACTGCGAAGTGCAACACCTCCGGCAACTTGCGCTGCACTCTCAGCGTGATGCGGCACCACTTGGAACGTCTCCCACGTGGAATTTAAGGGACGATCAGCCAGAATGGTCCCGTCCTCCTCCACGCATAGAAATTTGCCGTGCATGCTGCGGAGGAAAACCTCCCCAGTTGCACCCAAAAGGGTCTGCCACATGCACCCATTATTGCCCTTTGAGCTCACTTCAATGTTGCCGTCTTCCCCCGCTACAAGGCACGTGCCGTCCGGGGTCTGCAACGCCATCATGCAGAACCAAGTGCTTTCTTTCGGTCGCACCGGGAAGAAAGTGTTTTTATGGAACTCGGACACCATCGGCACTTTACGCAGACACTCGTTGCCGTTGTAGAGGAAGAGCACTTTGGCGTCGGCAATTTCGGTAAAACCCCAACCGCGATAGAGACCCACCAATCGGTCGTGGCGTTTCGCGTCCTCCTCGGCCTCCAAATAGAGCGCCCTCACCTGCTTCTCCTCTAACGTTGCCAGGGTGGCCAGATACAGCACGCGCGCCAGCCCCAGGCCGCGGAACTCCTTGTTCACCACCACAGACTTGACGTGGGCTGTGTTGTTCTTCTCCAACGTGAAGATGAGCTTCCCCACGGCGCCGCGCTGAGTGGCTGCAATAGGGTTTCCAAGTTACAAGTTAGAGATGGGTACACCCTATTTGCATTTTATTTAAGGGATGGTGTCGGCACGGCACGTACAGGCGAAGAGCACCCAGCGCAGCTCCTTGGAGCGCCGGTCGTCGGTGAACTGCAGCCGGAAGCGCGCGGCGGACGCGGGTAGTGCCTCCGTCACGGGCGCGCAGGCCC
>JAIKVE010001505.1:0-11415 GCA_024679115.1 Phytophthora pistaciae
CAACATACCAGAGACGCTGCGAAAAAAGTGAATTAGGGTATACACCGCTTATGTAGTACCGTACAACATACGGGAACTAAGGGGTTAAATACGAACGCGGTGATAAGTTCTAAGTAAAAAAAAAAAAAACAGTGACGACCATCGCGATTTATGAGCGCGTTATCACGCAGCGCACTCAGTTTTAGTGCCGCGCGCACCTTCCCCGGTGCCCTCGCGTTAACCAGCTTTCGAACCTATGGCAACTCCTGCCGGTGAGACCCCACCGAGCAGTGGACCCTCTCCACTCATGCATCTGAATTGCAGCTAGGGACTGCTGCTACTGTCATTCGGTCGCGCATGAGGGCCTCTCGGTGCAAGACGACGTCTGCCGACGTCGGCTCGACAGAGGCGACGGAAAGAGGCATGCGCGGCGACCGACAAGAACGTCAGTGGTGATCTTCACCCGTGTCATGACTAAGCGCCCCGTACGCTGCGACGTCCGACTGGACAAGCAGCACGGACGCGATCCAGCAGGTGATGGAGGCCATAGATATGGTGAGTAAAACTTAGAAGTAACTTAGAACGAACATGCCATCGATGCATATCTAAAATACTAGGGCGGCCTCGAGCCGCTCAATCCTGTGAAACTGTATTTTAAATTGCGCTGGGCTTGGTGTATACGTCGGGGGCTCTCAGTTATCATCATATATAACACTGTAGGGAGACTCGTATTATCCTTCTTCCTGTCCTCCCGCCCTTGCTTCATTTAAACGCGTGCATGAGGCCCGAGCAGTGAGTCTCTGCACAGCTTATACTCGAACAAAAAAAAAACAAGGGAGAGCTCTCGAGATTTTCTTTTAAACCTCCACTACTGAGGTGGTATTGATAAACGAAGGGGTCAAACAAGAAGAAGATTAGAATTGATTAACAGGGTATAGACTTGTCGTAGAGCTGGCTAGAGAAACCTAATTCTGCTGCTGAGGGATCCAAACAGCGTAGCTGCAGGGAGATCATCGTCGTCGGTGGGTTCAGAGAAACCCAGACGGCGCAAAACTACCTTGATATCGTCGCTGATGAGCTGAAACTCGGTCGATCGGCGATAGACATGCTGGTAATGTTGCCGAAATGAGAAGCCCAAGCGAGGAATACGAAGGGGTCATACAAATATTAGGTACAACGACAAAAATGTGAATGTTGCCGATGACGGCAAAATGTGTGGAGCACTTTAAAAAGCTACATTCGAGCGAGCTGAGTCGAAAAAATCACTGTTTCGATCATACAAAAGCCAATACATTTTAGTAATGCACCTTTTACAGCTAGCTGATGCCAAATTCGACCTACCATACATGAACCGGGTATAGGTTTAGCTTTGGGTTTAGCTTAGCCTGTGTTTTTCGGTGGGTGGGTGTTCTGCCGGTTTCACCAGCTAAATCGGCACTGCACATAATTGTTGTGGGTAGGGAAGCGAGATTTTGCTTTGGAATTTAGCTCTACCGGTACGGTCACCATAAGTAGGGGAAATAAAAGCAACCTGCCAGACCTTGCACCAGTTTGCTACTCCTTTGACATACACGCTAAGTGCTCACTACTCTCCCGACTTCCACTGGAACTCTGGAGAGATGAGAGCCTGCTCGAAAACGCGAGACACGTCCTCCGGGTTCCCCAATAAACGCAGTATCGGCGTCAGCAGGTCCGACTCGCTTACTATACGCGCCACGAGGCATGCGGAGGCATCCCACTCGAACCTTACCCAGCCGCGCATGGTCAGGCGCTGGCCCAGAAGCTTTCTGGCGAGGTTGGAGTCATGTCTTTTGTCTTGGGCCGACAGGTGCGGGAATACGTGACGCAGAGTCCACTCGGTTACGACGAAACTTGTCAAGGTGGCTGCTTCGAGGTCCCTTTTAGACCCCTCCTTCAGTCTGATAGGTTTCAGCGTGATGTCTCCAAACCAGAGCGAGCACTTTCGCCAATGCCTCTCCATCGACTGAACACCACGTTCGCTGTTGAACTCCAGACTGGGAGACACGATTGCTTTCACAGCGTCTAACCCAGCGGACGGAAATGTCAGTTTAGAGAGTGGCGACTGCGGTGCTGTTTGGCCTCCGTGGCGGAAACGGTGAAAATACTCCAGGGCTGCCGCCCATACTGTGCGTTCGCTCTCAGAAGAAGCGGTGGCGACAGCAGCTCGGTACTGCTCCTCCAGGCGGTTTGTTTCTTGGCGCAGCAGCTCGACATCCTTCTCTAGTCTCACCCCAAAGGCGTGCTTTCGCTGGCGATACCGCATTTGGCACTGCCGGCGCTGCTCACGAAGCCGCTTTTCCTTCGCGACTGGATCGACCTGCTGAAGACGTTTCCTTGACTTTTGCGTCTCCGTCCGGTGCAAGTAGGTATCTGCCCGTGTTGCCCGCTTTTGGGTCCAGATGTTCTCCAGCTCGTACTTTGTCGGTGTCGCCCTAGCAAAACCGGTATCTGCGAAACTGTGTCGAAGCCTGACACTGATCCCATCAGAACTGGCCATGCATGGCTCCGTGCAGTAGCGACGTCTTACTGCATGGTAGCTGGCGGATATCTCTGAGCTCTCGTCAGCGAGGAGAGGATTGAACAGCTCGACGTCGCCGCTTAGAGTTTCCATTTCCATTGGAGTTCTGGAGCTGGACTGAGCGTGTTGGTGTTGCCCGAGGTGAGGAATGTTGGAGTGAACTGCTGTGCGCTTCGCGATGCTGTCTGATACCGAATTACCTATGCTACGCCATCCACTTCAGTGACAGACTCGGTTTTGTTGGTGTCCTGCTTGCCAAGGAAGTGCATAGAAGACGCGTTACATCCAGACACCAGTGCACACTAACCTTTCCGAAAGGCCTGTGATAGGTCAATTAGGATTGTATGCGATAACATGTCCAAGGGAATTCTTTATTATACGGTACAGTACTACAGTATGTGTGCACGGCGTGCATTGCACACAATCGCCTCACCACGCACGCATCACGACACACTAGTACTACAGTATGTGTGCACGGCGTGCATTGCACACAATCGCCTCACCACGCACGCATCACGACACACTTGGTGACCGGACTCATGTGATAACGCAAAGTCGGATGACCGGCAGCTGTTATAATTGTCGCTGTCGTCATCCATACAGGCTGCCAGTCATTTGTTGATTACTACTTCCAGCCTAAAGCAACTGCTCGATTTTGCCGACTGATTGCCCCCTGAAAAGAGTGCAGGGTAGCTGGCATAATCTGCACATGCAGATCTGAAGAATACTGTAAGACGCGTGTTGGCGTCCTGACGGCAAGGCGGCAAAGGCGCATAGTGTAGGGTAGGATAGCACTTTACAGTATCGTAGTGTACATGTATCATCCTAGCCCAGAAGACCGTCGATATTGTTTCTCAGAAGGAGAACAGAGGTGATACTTACTGTACGTGTCTTTCGATTTGTGCAATGTAGCGATGAGCCTTGATGGTAGGACGTAGTACGGTATTTGAGGCTGCATGTACTATATACCGGTACTGTAGAGCGCTTACTTTTACGTCCCCAGTGCATGTAGGCAGGCATGCGCTTAATTCTGTACTACTAACCGTAAGTACAGCACTTCGGCAGCCACGCAGCGAATGGTCAGTGTAGTCATTCCACCTATGAACCAATGACACTCGAGTAATCTCTTGTCGTATGGCGCTTTTGTATAGCACGTACACATGCATGGGTTTATGGCTGTGTAAGCGTACATGTATTAAAATAATACTATTATTACAGCACCGTACTGTACTGCAGACCCTGTAGCGCCCTTGGTTGTCATTTTGCTTTCGGCAACGCACAGGAACGACAGTCGCCTCTCGTCCAAGGCGTCGCTTGTTGTAGCGCAATGCACTCCAGCTCGCTGTATCCCCCCAACCTCCTCGCCCTGAGTGACAAGGTCATCGGCAATATCGCGTTCCCTACGTGGGTGTCGCGCGATCGGCAAGCGGCGACGACGACCGACCGTAGGCGAGAGGACCGCATGAGCCGACTGCAACCGTACCGAGAATGCTCGGGTCTTATTGCGCAAAATCAACTGGACCATGGTAGAACTCTGAGAGCGTCTCCAGACACTTCGTCGTACGCCAAGGTCAACCGAGCTACTCCGACGACTCTAGTCTCAAAGAGGAGAGAGCGGCGCAAGCCACGGGCTTCGCTTCGTGTGGAAAGGGCGCTTCAATCAATCGCGATACTCCAAGCTAGTGGGGCTAACCTCGATGTGGAGCAGCAGCGCGCCATCCTGGACGATGCCCTGCTGACGAATGAGCGCCACCGAGCTCTCCAGGCCTCATACCTCAAGAGGCAGCAGGAATACATGGAGAATAAGGAGCAGGGTCTTCGACGGCTACAGCACGAGATCAAGGAGCTCCAGCAGTACTCCAACACGATCGCGGCCGGCACGCAACCTAAACTGAATCATGCGGCAATCGCCGAGAGGTATGAGCACCACTTCCGCTGCTTCGTGTCTGACCCAGTCGGACAAAGGACCCCCGCGCTGAGCTTCCTGATGTGCATCATGACGCCTGATGCTGCGAGTCACCCAGTGCACGGCGTGGAGGCCACACTCGAACAGTGGAGGCAACTGGCAGAGTACTTTGGCGATGTCCACCTGGAACTCAGCGCCTTGTGCAAGCTCACAGCAGGTGTTCTGCTTGGAGCCACCACTACCAGTGTCACGATCAGCAAGGAGTCGCTACGCCTCGCCTTCCCGCATCTGAACAGCGATGGAATGGGTGGCGTCCGAGGTGGTGAGTGGTCACCGTCCGCGGTGAAACTTCTCGGTCAGAAGCTCGTCCTGCACGGCTTGATGCACTTTTACCTCGACGACACAAGCAGCCGAGTGGCGAGGATCACAAGTCAAGCGGATATGCTGTCACCAGCGCTTGACATACTGGGAAGTCTGGAGGACGTGAACCAAGTATTCAGCCAGGCTCTCGTCACTCCTGAGTTCCGACTGAAACAGCAATACCGGGGTGAAGGGAACTGAGCGGCCGAGGGCCCTGAGAAACTTCTCGGTCAGAAGCTCGTCCTGCACGGCTTGATGCACTTTTACCTCGACGACACAAGCAGCCGAGTGGCGAGGATCACAAGTCAAGCGGATATGCTGTCACCAGCGCTTGACATACTGGGAAGTCTGGAGGACGTGAACCAAGTATTCAGCCAGGCTCTCGTCACTCCTGAGTTCCGACTGAAACAGCAATACCGGGGTGAAGGGAACTGAGCGGCCGAGGGCCCTGTTCAACGCATGACGCAGCGGTACTAGTCTAAGACGAACTCTTTATGATTCTATATGCAGTAGTTTCAAATGTTTCAGATCTTTGCAACGCGATACTGGAGCGATTGCCTCGGCCATTTCTGAAGTCCTAAATGTACACACTACACCTGAAACCCCGGTAAATAACAGCCTGTTCCTAAACGCGAGGCACGACCCCCAGGGTCAGCAGCATAGCATCGAACTCCGGTGCAAGTCAGTGTCTGCCCCGTGTTGCCCTTCACCTCGTACTTTGTCGGTGTCACCCTAGCAAAACCGGTATCTGCGAAGGCCTGACACTGATCCCATCAGAACTGGCCATGCATGGCTCCGTGCAGTAGCGACGTCTTGCTGCATGGTAGCTGGCGGATATCTCTGAGCTCTCGTCAGCGAGGAGAGGATTGAACAGCTCGACGTCGCCGCTTAGAGTTTCCATGGGAGTTCTGGCGTTGCCCGAGGTGAGGAATGTTGGAGTGAACTGCTGTGCGCTTCGCGATGCTGTCTGATACCGAGTTACCTATGCACGTCAGTGATAGACTCGGTTTTGTTGGTGTCCTGCTTGCCAAGGAGTGCATAAAGGGTCGCGTTTTCATCCAGATGAATCAACAGTGGCACTGTTGCCGATCGTCAACATTGCTTACTTGGTTTAAAACTAAGCTTCCGATTCCTTAATTGTGGGTTTGAGCCCAAGCCTCAGCATCACCTGGCTTCGCTCGTCCCGAGGAGGTGTTGGTGTCCTCAGGGCTTTCGCGATTCTTGCCGGGTGTGGTGGTGCAGTCGACACCTCGGGCGTTTGGGGATTTGACGCCCATGACACCCGTCCCCGATAGAACCTGTACAAAATAGTTTTTGCTCTTTTCTGAAATTTCTATAAGTAATTGCAGGTACTGTTGCCGATCGACCTACAAGGTCACTGTTGATCTATGCAGTGCCATTCGTACCGGCTCCTTCCCCTTTAGTGATTGCAGCGGCTACAAACAGATTCACGCAGTACTGAGTAATGGACTGGCACGCGTTGCCAATTGAGACGACCCCGGTCATGGCACCGGCCCCTCTCGAGCAACGTGTTCTTGAGAGCTACTTACTCGAAAATTGACGTCGCCAACTTTCCTGTAGGAACACCGCGCGAGCCCAGCAAGCGAGCGACAGAGAAGGTGGCAGTGGCGGCGGCGGCTGCTTCGTCCCGTTCCTCCAAGATGAATACCAACCTCACGTGGATGCGCCGGAAGGAGGAATTTTTCAACCTACGCGCGGAGTCTGAAGCATTGCAGACCCGCTTGATGTTTCTGAAGCTGCACTCAGCTCACAGGGCGATGCAGAGGACCATCGGCAGTGCGGGGCTGTCAGAGGAACACAAGCAGTTGAAGGATGCGGCGGAGACAGAGAAGCAAAAGTGCCAGTCAGCTCACGAGGAGAACGCGCGGCTAAAAAGTCAACTGGAGCGCTATTCCGAGGCTACTCGCAAGCTGCGCAAAGTCGTGGCCCAGGCAGGCCTCAAGCAGCGCGACCTCGTGATGGCCAGCCCATTCGCGGCGCGGGTGCTTCGGACAGAGCTGCGGAACGCGCACCTCCTTCAGCCAAGCTCCGCGGTGTTCAATGATCTGGAGAACCGGTTGAAAGTGCGGAACTCTGAGCTGGTTGGCCTCCTTCGCCATGCCCTCAACTCCATCTTTTGCCCGGACGACGACCGAATCACTGTACACCGGGAAGGTGCCGACAGAGCGCTAGCTGAAGTGGAGTTCAAACGCACCCGGTTCTTGCCCTTCGACGCCCACAAGACGTCTTGTGCTGCCTGGAAGGTTCTGCAAGGTGGCCTAATGCCCATGACCAAGATACCAGCATCAGTATGCCCTCTGACGATACGGTGATATCTCATGGCTGCAATATGGCAGTCATCCAGGATGGAGGCACGGTCGAGGTGCGAGTCATTGCCATGATCAATCGCGTGGCTATCCCCGACGGCTTCGTCGTCCCGATCGAGTCTATCTCTGAGTGGCGAGTCCGTCCCGCACAAGCGAAAGCGTGGACGATGACGACTCGAGAATCCGACTGGGCGGTGGTGCAGGCAAATGCCTCCCCACGGGCGGACACGTGCCAAGTTGTGGTGGGTTTCGCACTAGAACACCAACTGGGGGAGCTGGCACTCCCTAAAGCTTTATGCCTGGTGTATTTGTCGGCAAAACTTAAACTGTGTCTTACTATGGCTATGTATCCTACTGCCAGCTCGGGCTACAAGCCTACGATCGACCTCGATGGTTGGCAGTGGCGGGTTGCCACTGCCAATCTGAAGATCAGCCTGTTGCCCACTGCACGGGCTGAATTGGGGCTATCCACTTCAACCCACTACAGTCCCCTCTCTCAAAGCCTCATTCAGCCCCGTGAACTAGCTTCATCTCACGCAACATTGCCACTCGCCAACGCTGCCTTACTGGACTGTGTCACCTCGTCCACAGTCATGCAACATTGATAATCGCCAACGCTGCCAAGCGAACTTGACCGTGTCACCTCGTCCACAGTCACGCAACATTGATAATCGCCAACGCTGCCAAGCGAGCGTAGCCATGTCTCCTCGTCCACAGCCAGAAAGTCTGAGTAGGAAAATATTGCAGTAGACTCCTACCCGAAAATTTCGCTAGTCAAATTTCACTAGTCAAAATGTCCCGTCGCATGGCACTTCAACTTGACCTCGTTGAAGTGGTGCAAATCACATCGAAACGACTCGTCATGGTCACCCAGCGACTGCACACAATAAAACTAGCCCATGCAACAATACATTCAGCACATTACGTGCCGCCACGCTGGGGCCGGCTCTGTAATTGGGTCCAATGTTCGGATAGCTGCGTGTCCTCCTAAGCCAACACATATTTCTCCACTAGCACGCGCACATCACGCGCCATTGACGCAAAAGGCTCCCAGGAGTCCTCGATCTCTTCGAGACCGCGCCAACTAATGAAAAGTTCGTAATCGTTTCTCGCAGAGCTCCAACGATGCTGCTTGATCTCCTTAACATCCAATAGAATACCTTGGCTTGCAACATGTTCGAGCAATTCTTCAGTCACTTGTAGATCACTATCGGCAAAAAACTTCAACCTGGATGCGTGCACGTCGCTCGACTTGCCCATCACTAAATTTCTTACCACAAAGTGACGAGGATGAGCCTCCGTCACCACGTACGGACCCACCCAAGTAACTAAAAGTTTGTTTACGTGCTTTTCATCCACTCGAGAACGTAAAACAAAATCTACAACCGAGAAATTTACCAAATTTTCCCCACGTTCCTTCTTTTTGTTCAGCAAAGTTTGCTTCTCCCTTGCGCTACTGACCGCACGATGCATGTTTTGAACACTGGCACGCAATTGAGCGAGCGAACGCTCAATCTTGGCAGAGCTGCCCGCTTCGATCAACTCACCTTGCCCATGTCGCCGCACAAAAGCGTGGGCAAATGGTGATGGTGGCGGCAGTCCCGTAAATAATTCCAAAGGGGACTTGTAGGCTAGAGAGGGAACGGGCGTATGGTTCAAGCTAGACTGAACCACCGAGACCAGCGACACCCAGTCGCGAAAATCTAGTTTATACTCCAGAATCATAGCTCGAAAAACTTGTAAAATATCTCTGTTTATCCGCTCAATAGACCCGTTGATCCACGGACAATATGCCACCGAAAAGTCGTGATCACACTTCAACTTGCTTCGCAAAGTATTAACAACTTCGCTCGTGAAATGACTACCCTGGTCACTAATCCATAGTTTAGGTACACCGAAACGCGAATGCCACTGCAGAATAGCCTCAGCGACCACAGCACTGGTCGGCGTCTCGCAAACGACAAGTTCACAAAAATGACTTGCGTCATCTTTTAGGGCTTGAAGATATTGGTTGTCTCCAAAAGATTCACCCAGATACAAAAAGTCAAAATGGAGAGCTTCGTTCCGCGTTTGGCTCCTATACGTCTCGCCCCATGGCCTCGGAATAATTTTCCCTCCTTTTACGTGCGTACATAAGAGGCACTTAGCCAGAAAACGTTCCACGTGGATGTGGTGAAGCAGGATCCAAGAAAGTGGAGACCAAGGGTGACTGGCAGAGTGATGGATCCAGACATGGGTACAATTCGATCCAGATCTGATTCTGAGCCGGACTCAGACGAGTATGGATCGGAGAGACAGGCGATGGATCTAAGCTCGTGGCTCGACGGAGGTGATCAAGTGACACGCAAGGAAGGTAATCAAGCCCCATAGAGTCAGTGGGTACAGATGGGATGATAGGATCCATAGGAAGATAGGACTTTGGGATGGGACTAGACTTAAGCATAAATCAGACTCGAATTTGCCTTATACATCGCAAGTGCCTTCGCTTTCGCCTGGAAACGGGAAGTACATTGGCCCCACGGCTTAGCAAGGTTCTGGTTAGTGATCTAGCGTTGGTTAAGACTGGATAATACATTGGCCAGTTCTGCAACCTTCCTAGTGACCTACCTACAAGCGCAGATCCCCGATCCACCCGGAGTTGCTACTTGGCCGGGTGCATCCTCGACTCTCAACATCTACGGATCCCGCTATAGGAAGCGGCACGTACGGCAAAGGAAGACCTGCGAAGGCATCGGAAAGGAACAACAACAACCGAAAGGCAACCCCACGGCCGGATCCAGATCCAGGCCGCCCGATCCAAGTCGACTACCACTGGATTGGGAGTAACTACTGCGAGCAGAGTGAAGATTTCCGCACTGCTCCACCCACATCCCCGCGTCTCGCCCAGACGTTGCTTCTTCAGCGCATGGACTCTTCGGCAGACACCAGAAGAGCAAGATCCAGCCCTACCGTCGGGTACACAAGGTGAGAAGTTCAGCACACAAGATCACGGATCATCGGGGGACCCCCTCCGTTAGTCGGTGTCCGGGCGCTGTTGTTAAGTTGGATTGGCGATCTCGCAGATTTTGCTGATTCCGCTACACCACATGGACACGTAACTGCTCAATCGAGAACACATTAGCCAGCTGAGTCATCATCGCGTGTCGGCCGCGATGTCCCTGAGGTCCACAATGCGAGATAATCATCAGACTGGGCAGTAACGACTGCTCCTCTGTAGGAATCCATAGTCGTTCGCCCTTGACTAGCATGCCATCATCTCGTTCGGCCAGCCAAGGCGGCAATCGCCGCGGCATGTACCGCTTCTGGGCCCTTGATACTTCTTCCAGTGTCGGCCACACGAAAATCTCGTCGTCCAGCGGGCGCAGCACAGCTTGCTGTTGTTGTTGGACACGGCGTGTAACAACACGGCGAATGTGAACCGGTCGTGCGGGCTGACAGGCCCACCGGCTCAGCATATCAGCCCAAACATTGGCTGTCCCCGCAATGTGATTGATAGTGTACCGAAACTCGCTCAGCTTCAATGCCCACCGAAGCAGTTTCCCTCTAATATGCTTGTTCACACTTTCCGCAGGTGCAAATACATGTATTAGATTCCGGTGGTCGCAGAACATGCGAAACCCCTTGGTCGCATGAGCAAATACGAAAGCTTCTCACATGCAGTGACGAGAGAAAAGGCTTCCTTCTCTATCACGCTCCAATTTAACTGCGCACCCGTGAACGTTCCACTTAAGCAGGTCAAAAGTCGGTGAGACTGTTCTCCAACCGACTTTCTAGGATCCCAGTTCTCAACTTCAGTAACTAAAATGCTCCAACCCTTGTCAGAGGCATCCGTCACTAATACCATGTCTCCATCTGGGCTGGGATGGTGCAGGGCGGCTGACGTTGCCAGCAGATCGCGCACGCGGTCGAAATTTTTCTGCAACTCTGAGGTAAAAGCAATTGGAACAGCCGCCGCGGCTCGTTTCGACTTCTTCTTGTTCCGCAGTGCGTTATCTAGACACTCCTGCAATGGCTTCACTGCCTCTGCATAGCCCACTATACTCTCGCGTAGCCAATTGGCCGCACAAAGGAACTGCTGAAGGTCCGCCGCTGTCTTCGGGCACGGCATCTCGCGCAAGGACTTAATGCGCTCGGGATCATGCGTTACTCCATTACCATCGATAATCTTTCCGCACCACTTGACACTCTTCTGATACAAACTTGACTTCTTCACACTGAGCTTCAAGCCGAATTCATTCATCAAACAGAAAAGTCTTTGCAGCTTCTCAAGGTACTCGTCAATATTGCTGGCGTAGAGTAGGAGA
>JAIKVE010001507.1:0-11408 GCA_024679115.1 Phytophthora pistaciae
AATCAGCGCCCAGCAGCAACAAGTTGTGCGGCAGGTACGTCATGATGAGGAGTGATGGTCAGTGCAAGTTGAAGTGGGTGACGAACAAGTTGCCTTTGCCGTGAGACAGACGCTGCTGCAGCTGCTGGAGATGACGTGCGTCGGCGCTGACGGCGGCCTGTCACCCGTGAGCTGCCGCCTCGCCTGCGTGACGCTAGCGGACATCGTGGTCAAGTCGTGCAGACTCTGGTCCAGCTGGAAGAGCGACGTGCAGCGGCTCGTGGACGCCGGCACAGCCGCGCAGAGGCAGGAGAAAGGGGCGGCAGTGGTAAGAGCCCCGCCAATGGAGCTGTGTGAGCGGCGTTTGGTGCTAATAATGAGGACGTTGCTGTGCAGTTGGCAGAGATTCTGGGGGCCATTCCGCTGCAGATTCTGATGTCCGAGAAGCACTGCACCGCGGAGGAGGCGCAGGAGGTGCTGGCGGGGTTCCAAGCGGAAGGAGGAGAAGTTATGACGGCTGTGCAGATGATTCTTACGAGCATGTACGGTTGTGGCGGGAGCTATAGCGTCGAGGGTGTGGGTGCTTAGTTATGCTGTTGTTGTTGTTGTTGGGGTTACAGACCCGAGGAGAGGAGCAGCGCTCTGCGCTGCTTGGAAGGGTGGATTGTGGGCTGCGTTCCGACTCACGAGACATTTGGCTTGACCGCCGCGCAGCTTTTTTCTAGGTACCGTCGTGTTTGGCTGGATGAGCTTGAGTTCGGTATGAAGCTAACACCGTGCTTGCTGATTGCGTAGCGGATTGATGGACATGTTGCTCAACATTGTAACTAGTGGCAACAAAGACTACGCACAGGTAACTAGCATCATTAGTTTTGCTCAGTGGTGCGACTTTCTGTATCTGCATTGTCGTCTGACAGTTCTGCTCGTAGTTGGCTGCAGGGATCATCGCCGACTCTTTTGTGCATGCTGCATCTGCACCCGTCTCCCAAAGTATGGCGGCCGCCGTCCTTCATGTGGGGCAACGTTTGGTTGATGCAATCCCGGTTTTTCATTCGAGCATTCAGTACCCAAGTGGAGAAATGATGACGAAGGAGCAGCAGACAACCGCTTGCAGGAGTATTTCCCAAATTGCGTGCTCTTTGGCGATGAATCACGCTGGTGTCCTATTCTCAAGCCACGTGGCAGGAGCTCAAGGAGCGTCTGAGCAGCGTCGGCTCCTTTCTATTAATTTCCTGGAGCTGCTGCTCGCATGCTCCTCGTTCGATGACATCGACGTGGTCCAACCCACACTGGAGATCTGGTTCTTCTTTCTCGAAGACAACGATTCGGCACAAAACGAGGTTTCGTGGCAGCTCTTAGATGCTGCTGGGCAAGAGCATGTTGTTAGTGTATTGTCGCGTCTGGTTAATGCTCTGATTGAGCGGTGCAAGTCTCCGCAGTGGTTTATTGACAGACATCAAGTCGTAAGTGACGACCCCGAAATCGAAGCGATTGGTGACTTACGCAGGTAAGCAATGCTTTCAGTAGTATTTACTGCGACGGTTGTAGTCTTACACTATCACGCCTTTTGATTGCCATGCTAACTACAGGGAAATTGCCGATACGATGCTAAGTCTATTCTCGAAATGGCCTGGTGCTCCCGGGAAACCTAGTGGCGATTATGTCTCATGTGTGAAGGGCATTAGTCAAATGCTTTTGGATTGCAAGGAAATCGCGCTGATTGATGCGCTGCTCTTCTTGCTCTCGTATATGGTTGAGTTGTTTGATGTTGTATCGTCGGATTCCGAGTCTGAGGATTATCCAGATTCGTTCCAAGCGCCGTCAACTGGTGGAATGGATATTCTATTGGGAGTGTTAGACGGCGCTGTCAATCTCCCAATGCACCCTCTAGTGATTAATGGTATTGCACGGTAAGTGGCATTTCCTCCGTGGCATAGCAGACATTGTGCGCGCGACCTCACTCCGTGTATTGCCCATAGATACCTGCGATCGCTCGGATCTTCTATCGCGTTACCAGCAGGTGTATATCTACGCGCGTCAATGATAATCTGCCAGGGCCTTCAGTTTGCGTCGTCTTTTCCGGTCGCGGTCCAGTCACTGCTACATAACAGTTCGTCCATAACGTAAGTCGTCCGCATTACATGGATACCAAACTTGTCGCTCTTGGCACAGCTAACAGATTTGATTTACTGTACAGCAAGTATACAACTGTCGAAGAGAGGGCACCACTTCTACAAGAACTGCTTCGTTTTTGCGGAAATCAAGAAGTAAAGACTACCCTCGAAAGCGAAGGCGACTTGTTAGAAGTGACGTTCCGCGTTGCGAGCGATTTGTCAGACGCAGGTAGGCCCGCTGTTTACTCTGCCTTCGTGGTCGTCTGGTGCGGTGGTTTCATACTGGGTGTGTCTTAAGCAGATTTTGGGACGCTTTGCTCTTCGATATTGTCAACTTTTACCGTTCGTGTGCAAAGTGGAAATTCCATCGAGGCCTCCAACAGCGTGTACATGCTGGGGCGTGCTCTTGCAGGGGTCCAAAACGAACATCACGGTTTCACGTTGACCAACCAGCTATGGACACTCGTTAGCGCTTCGCTGTCGCAGCACAAAGCGGAAGATGTTTGTCGTCGTGCAGGGGTTCAGTTCTTCCTTAACGTAATTCCTCATCTACGGCCAGACGATGTTCATCCGATCGAAACGCAGATACTAGATGCCTGCTTGTGGTGGTATAGTGAAGGCGTCGCTCCTGATATTCTGACCTGCTGTTCTCGGATAATATCGAGGCATCGTGGCAGACAAAGCTTTCAGGCGTCGCTCAACAATTTGTTCGAGGTGAGGTAAATATTTGTTTTATGGACGTGGCTTCACTTCTAACTGACCTGCATTATCCTGTTTTTGTAGCGTTTGCTGTCTGCTTTTCGCCTGAAATTGCACGCTGTCTCGGACTCCCGCTCGAATGAGGGGAAACTTTCAATGGAGGACTTCTTGTCGCACCATCGCGAAGCAGATAGATTGACTCCAGAGGTTGAGCAGTTCATGAAGCTGACGCGAGAAGTCCTAGTCTCCTTTCCGCAAGTTTTGCTGGAAAAGCGTCCGAATGAGAATTCTACCCTGTTTTGGGTATGCTTGGAGTTGGCAACGCGGCTAGTGAAAGCGGACCACCAGGTAAGTTGAGTCATTGCCGTCAGTGGTATCCTTTGCTCCTGACTGATATATTATCTCATGTCTGGTTAATGTGTAGATGCAGGAAATGAGCGACGCTGCGTGCGATTTCATATTAGATGCGATGCGCTGCCAGCCAGAGCCGATTCTGGAATGCATTAACGAATTTGCAACCGAGGTTGTGCGCGTCGTTCTAAGCTACCTGGGGCCCAAGAGAGAGCATTATCGAGTGCGAAGTATTTGGGACTTTCTGTTCCAGTGTCTGCACGCACCGCAGATAGCAACGCAGATTCGAGGTACGTAATAGCAACAGCCGAATGTGCCTAACCTGGAGTACTAACACTCGTGCTGTTGGCTGTGTCGGGTTGTTGCATCTGCAGGTGGCTTTCAAGCCGCAGTTTCCGCCGTAGTCGCTGAGGAAGGGGCACTACGTGCGCTCTTACCTACGAATTTGTGCCAACAATTGCCTGGGGAGTTACGCGCGCGCCGTCAGCGGCATCGCTTTCGACAGTACTTTACCCAGCTTGTTAATATGGCGAAGGTGGAGAATCCCTAGAATTTGGCGAATGCTGAACGAAGTATCACCCAGCTGGAATTGCTTGCTTGAGAAAAATGAGATGACCTAGCAACCGTGTCGAAGGGGAACATACCACACCACTAAGCGGTGGCAAAAAGTAGAATTTGGCGTTGACACAGTTTATCGATATGCGTAATGTATTTGCGGGGGGATATGAAGTGCATCTCCATCGAAGAAGACGTCACTACTTCGATACACTTGCCGTAATTGGTGTTGAAGCTATTCCGATGCCTACGTAGTTGTGTACAAAGAAAACAGAAGCAAAACGTCGACATCTACTACTTCAAAGAAGGTTCAAAGAAGTTAGTACTTCGAAGTAGCTTGGTTGACTTATCATCGAAATCTTGTCGACACTGTGGTATCCATACACTAAGGGAATGAGACGCTCAGAGAAGCTTGGACGGAGGTTCGCCTCGACGTCGACAGCACGGAGATTGGTGCTGCATCAATCGGCGTCATTCGATATCTTGCTGACCTTTGCAGCGCCAACTTGATTACAAAAGCAATTTGAGAAATACCGCGTTGATCTTTCAGTGCGGTATTTCTCAAATTGGTTTTTGTGGACAGAAGCTGCTTCATCGCAACTCGCGCTAAACGTATCCAAATCCTCTATAACCGCGTTGCGAGTTTACAGTTATTAGGGTGTGTTCCGCAGACATGAATTCAGCGTTTTAAGGCCATTCCAGCGGATTTTTCGTAAACAGCGGATCGGCCAAAACTAAATCCGCTACACGCTAAACGCCCGAATTTGGGCGTGGGGGGGATTGATCCAGCGGATTGAGCGGCTGGGGCCTGTAAGAACGTATTGCTCGCACGAACTTCTTGATACCGTAACGTAAGCGCCGCCGAGTTGGAGGCGGCAGTGCCGCTAGCACCGGGTGCGACCAACAGCGCGGAGTCACTTAGTTGGAGGCAGCAGCGCCGCTAGTGTGAAGGACCGCTCTGTAGTACCCAGTTGTGTCGACGCCGACATCATCAAGGACTGCTTCAGCCGACGCGGCTTGGGCCATCTTGGCAACAGTGGTGTGTATCTCTGTAGCCTACGAAAGGAGAGTCAACATTACAAGAAAGCGCCACAGGAGGCCACGAGCTTGGTAGTGCCGTCGTTGCCACGCCAAAATGTTGGGGTGGTCCGGAGCCGACGAGAACAATGAACGTCGGTCAGGCAGCGTATTAGCGCTGAACTACTGCAGGCTGCAGCCCTGCTATCTCCAGCTTATTGATGACCTGGGCACGGCGGTCATGGTGTCGAGGGCGTGATCTGCTGGAGATCTGCGGCCGCGCGATGGTCGTGGCCCTGTGCGTATTGCTTCAGCAGCGTACAGCGGCTTGCCCGCTCCATAAATGTCACGCCATTCGTGCAGCAGCGTGGTCGCGCACCGATCATTCATGACGGACGCATCGCGTAGCAAGTCTTCTCAACTGCTAAAGATACATTTAACAAGCAATTCGGTGCCAATTTTGGCTGGGAATTTGCTAATCAGTAACGGGTTCGAAGTGGGGTCCTCCGACGTTAACTATCCCTAACCTCAGCTCAATAACGTTGCAATAACAAGAATAACGTCGCCCAAAAAAATAAATGACGCGTAAAATACGTGACAACCAAATCCCTCATTCAGGCCGGATTTTCCCTCAGGATTAAAATACTCATTTCAAGTGAGGGTTTACCTCGATTAATTTCGAACTTAAACGAAAAGAAACTGTACTTTAGAAAAAGCGGGAGAATCTCAGCCCTCCATTTCAGAAAACCAGCTCGGACCGCGCAGCCACCTCCTGGAAACATCACGATAGCCCTACGCGCCTGCTGTTAAAGGGTGGGGCAAGCCAAGCGACTTCACGAATTACGTAAGTTTGACCTTGCTTCTTCAGGTGTGCATTAATGTTGCTTGATATGTGTATTAACTTTGGGGTACTTTGTTATTGTTTATTTGGTGTTGTATTAAGGCTGTTAAGGAGGCGGCAAAAGCGACAGGATGCCTCGCACGGGCAAGCTGAACGCATTGGCATCGGAGATGGCCAAGCTGCGAGAGTCTGCCCCCCTCCCGCGAATACTAAAGGTAACATTGCTCTGCGCTCTATTGTCTGCTAATGTTGCTTTATGATTGATAACACTGCTTCATTAATATTTATGTTTCTATGTTGTTTTGACGTTGGTATTCAGCTTCAAGCTGCGCGCCGCGGGACGACAAGGACGTGCGGGCCGAGAGGGAAGTCCACATCTAGCAGAGTACCGATGTAGCTTAGACATATATAGCTGATTAATCATACTAGTGTTAACGTTGCTCGTAATAACGTCGCGATTACTATCGTTGCTTAACATAACGTTGCTCTTGGTACACACCCCAATTTTTCGTTCCTAATTAGTACTACAAAACCCGTTGCATGTCTTCAACCTTCCTTTTTTATATTATTATCCAACCACTATCATCGTCCAGGTCCCTGCTGCTGCTTCGCGTTGCTTGTAATTATGTTCTGTAAATTCCGTACACCTATACGATTGTCGTCCTAAACGCTTGCGAAGCATTTGCGCCCAAGCGCCTAGGTTTAATCGAATGAGGTCGACACTATACGAAATATCGCCGAATACTAACGTTGCTTCTCAATACCGTTGCATTATGATTAGCGTTGCGCATTAACGTTACTCCAAGATAACGTTGCGCATTATCGTTGCTCCAAGATAACGTTGCTTAATTTTTAACGTTGCACGTTAACATTGCCCGTTAAGGTGACTTGTCCTACTTCCTCTGTTCTTATATAAAGCTAGTGTTCAAAGGGTACAATGCCTTCCCCAAGGCGTACTTATAGTAATCAACCGCCAAACTATTCCATTGTATTACCTGGGTCAGACGCATCCGCCATTACATGATCGCTATAAAACTTAGCAAAGTACATTACTATAATGAGAGGATAGCACTACGGTGACTTAGCCAGCGCGTAGTATAGGAAGCATATTAAATTGAGGCAGGATCACGCATTTGCATACTATACCTATAGATATATTGAGTCCATTTTTAAGAAAACAGCCATGCATATGATTTAGAACAAGATCGCAATCTACTTTGATATCACTGCTATTAGTTACAGCACACAACTGATGAGGAAGCTCGCGTCTAGCGTGAGCTCAGCCGAGTTCTGTGACATCGTGTCTCTGAACCGCTGATGTAAACGGTGGAGATGTTCGAGACGCACAGTTCACCGTGAACCGAAGGAACTCCTCGTCATCGAACCGTCGACCGATCAAGTAGCTGATAATCTGAAACAAACTAAACCTGCCCCCAGGTTCATAGTTCAATCCAAAACCGAAGTTACCAGCAAACCAGTTCCCCCTTCTTGTTCCGGAGATATGCGCAACAAACCTAGATTTCATGGTTTGGTTTGAAGTGCTTCGAACCAATCGAAAGCAAGCCAAACCAAAGCAAACCTCTAGCACCGGACTGATCTAAATCAAGTGCTATATAACTACTCGTGTGCGGATAAGAACCAAGCTCATACTCTCATCAATCTCCGCACAAGTTCCGCCTAAGAGTAAAGCGAGCTGACCAACCGCGAATTGATGCGGCCGGCAGTTCTTGACTCGCCGCAGTTTCGGGGCCAGGAATGTTACCAGTGCACTCAGACGCTCGACCCAATCTCCACCGTTGCATTGACCTCTGCGAGGCAGCCTGACATACTGTCCGACAGGTTTAAATGCCTCACTTTGCTTGGTATTCGACAAACACGCTTGGTTTCATGGAGGTCCTGACCTTGCTTGACAACACTGGACACCAGTGTGAATAATTATCCAGTATGCTATTTCTCTCGCTAATGTTGTGTTCATTTCATTGTCAACCTGTGCAGTCGGCTTTGTGTGGTACATGGTGCCGCGGATGGCAACATGGCTACGTTAGTTGGCAAAATGTTGTTTAAATGTTGCCTGAGGTACAAGCAACTTTTTTTCGACGAATTAATCTGTGTGAGGCTGTCCATACAGCTCTTCTAGCTGTCCTCCCAGGATAAGCATTTCTCTGTTTGGTAGTGCCGACTAAATCGGGCACCTCCGGTTTAAATACATATGGTCACTAAAAGCGTCATTTCTATGCAGTGAAGTCTCAAATTATTTCCATGCCACTACAGATATTGGCGTCTTGGAGAGCCACCTTATATTTTATCACCTGTCATCACTTATGGTATAAATTATTGAGAGACAGAGGTCAGGGTACTGAGTGGTGTGAGCATTCCGCGTGATTATGCTCCATACAAAAATCAAGTCAGCATTTTATTTGAAAAGTGGCGTCAAAACCTGTGTGGACACGGCTTGCCAGCCAAGGAAACGTGCATGGTTTGCGGGAGGGGCTCATTCTGCAATCGACCGCAAGCCAAACACAGCCCACCCCACGACATTCAGCCCATGCCTCGGGTCCCTCTCACCAAGGCTCAGAAGCTGGAGTTGTGTGACCACTACGCGAAGAACCGAGGCATGAGCTGCATAACTTTGGCCGCGTGGTCCCATAAAGCTTTCAATTTGGTTGCTATGCCTGGGAAAAGCACTGTGAGCAGAATTTTGCGGGACGAGGCGAAGCTGCGCGGCATTGCAATCGACTACCAGGACCTACAGCGCATACGCCCTGCTCAAATGATGCAGCTAGGGCGCCATCTAGTCGAGTTACTAGCCCTATATGAAGGTCGGTCGAGTCTCACTTACTACTCAGTTATTTGCCTTGTTAGAATGGCATCTGCGGAGCTAAAAATCCAAGCGTCGAAGCTTCCCCGCTTTACTCGAGGTGGCTGGTGTAAGCTCTTCTTGGCTCGCCACGGGTACCGCGTGCGCCGCGCCCACAGCGAGATCCACTCGGCGGGCATCTCCGCAACAATGCAGGGCGCGAAGGAGTTGCGGGCCAAGATCGCCAAGTACGACTTGAACAACGTGTTCAATGTCGACGAGGCCGCGCACGTCTATAAGGCTGTGTCAAGGGGTTCGGTCTGCCTCGGGGTTGCGCCTGCGCTCAAGGTGAACAAGTCGCGCATGACGTTCGTGGTGCGCTCGAACACCACCGGGACGAAAAAAACTACGGCTGCTGGTGCTGGGGAAGTCCAAGAAGCCGCGCCGGCTGCCGAAGAAGCCGGAGAGCATGGACTACCTCGGCACCAGCAAAGGCTAGATGATGACCGAGGTGTTCACTCGTCGAGCTGAACGAGAAGATGAAGGCTACCGACCGCAAGATCCTGCTGCTGTACGACAATGCGCCGGTGCCCAAGGAGCCGGAGGAGAAGCTGATGCATGTGGAGATCGCCAGGCCGCCCAAGAACACCACCGCGATGCTGCAGCCGATGGACCAAGGAGTAATTGCATGGAGCAAGGCGCGTATTTTTGAAGACCGAACGGCGTCTGCTATGCTAAAGGTACTGTGCTGCAAGGACGAGAACGAGGACGCCTACACGATTGTTACGGCGGACGCCATGCAGTGGCTTGGTGATGCATGGACCGCGATGCCGAAAGAAGTGGTGGCTAACTGCTGGAGACACATCGGATCGAGTTATGCATGTGGACCACACCCTCAATTAAATCAATACAATGTCGCCTTGACGCATTCACTCTGACCTATTAAATTGTAAACCCCCCTATAAGATGAATATATCAGGTGGCTCTCCAAGACGCCAATATATGTATTTCTTAAATGTTAGTAATAAAGTATTTTTTGCTCAAAAATGGTCCTGGGCGACTCAATCTGAATGTCAATCCTAACCCATTTCTTCTAAACTGGTATCACGTAAGTAAACCATGCTATGGGCCCAAGTAAACGTGAGTGAATTAATGTAAGGGGGAACTTCGTCCCCAAATATGCGAATATGCGCACTAACAAGTACTTCATGGCCCCACAAACCCGGGTCAGACCCAGCATCATCTATTGCTAATCAGTACTGATCCGAAGAGGCATGAGGGCGGGCGTTGAAGTTAGCGACGGTGGCCAGCCACACACATCGCGCCAGCGAGTTGATCGCTTGTGTGGTTCTTTCAGAGTTTCGCTGCACGCCTGTGCTGCACTGCAAATAAGGCGTCTCTCTATCAAAGAGACGTTGGCTCCGTACTATTGGTATACGTTTCTCCAAGCAGCGAATGAATGATGTACGTGTTCGCGTAGCCATATTATACCTGTCTCCAAGCAGTCTCGCCCCTATTGACATTGAGTCCCAACATCACTTGCCTCCAAACAAAGTACTTAGAATCAGAACTGCGACTAAAGCAAGCATGGTTTCGGAGCGACGGAGCCGCGGTGTGATTGTCGCGGGTAACTTTCCGCTCGTGTGTCCCAAGTGCGCCAAGCGAGGCCGCTGCAATGCGGCATGCAGCCTGCATGCCCATGTGATCCCATGTGATCGCAGCTAAACTCAAAAAAGAAAGTACCAGTACACTGTGCTATTATACGGCAGAAGGTTATGTGCATTGAGCACTTTGGGTACGATGAACTAGGAACCGAGCAATTCGTATTCCGAGCAGTCCAATGGCCGCGTCTTCGACATGCGCAAAGCTACTTCGCATCGTTTGGCATCGACCCTTTGTACATGTACCAAGGTTGTGGTACATTACCGATTAGCAAATATTTTGAAACCCGTTGGAATCCAACTTCCAACTTGGATGGCGTTCCTGCGACGTTATCAGTCATCATTTTACAACGTCACAACACTTTTACGGCAACGTTAGGGCCTTATTGCGACGTTATTAGCAACATGGGTACATGGTAGGACAAGGTCGGACTTGTAATTTATCGGATAAATTCCTGGTGTGTTGCACGTAGGTAATTTATTTCTGAGGTATTATCTGTGCTGAATGAGTACATAGTAGGCTCACGAGGTGCGCAAATCCATCGAGCCGCTCACTGAGGACTTCAGATGTGAGGGTGGGAGAGTTCTGAAGTGGCACACACCACGAGTACACTTTTGTGAGCGCAAAGTATGCTAACAGAGGCTCAAAATGTGAATACACTGGTGTTCGGATTCATTTATCTCTGCATGGGTATGTTTTATCGCGGATGCCAATGGTTTTCTGGGCTGTACTTCTTCGACAACGAGACGTAGTTCTTCTTGTAAGAGTATATAACTGATCAAGCGCTCGTAAAAGCGTTTCAAAAGTGACCATTATATTTTTTTCGTAACCATTAACGTTGCTCTTTTGATAACGTTGTCTCGCAGTAACGTTGCCCGCTAGCGTTGCCCTTCGATCACATCGCCCACTAACTTTCTTCGAGGTAAGTTGTTGGTGACAGTATTGCACGGCAGCAAACCCTACTGATAAATCAAGTAACATACCAGGTCCACGTCACTGGTTATAAATGTGGTGTAGTGCCCCGCGAGGAAGCGGGCACGTCGACGCCGGTGAGGGGAGGCGCCGAGATGGAAGCCGACTGGCGCGAAGCATGGAACTCGGCGCGGAGGATGGAACGCGACGCGATTGATGGGGGGCGACGCGCGGCAGAGGTCGACGGGAAAAGTCGGCGCGGGTGATGGGCCGTGGGATACGGCGACAGAATCCAACTCGACGCGTAATCATCCGACACGTCGACCAGCGCCCCGTCTCTGCAAAACGCGCCGACCCTTATCCCCGCCGAGCAAAACCCGCCGAGCAAGACGCGCCGACCCTAAACCCCGCCGAGCAAAACGCGCCGAGGTAAGATCTTGATTACGCCACGCAAATCAGGTTGAAGGACGGCAGTGCAAGC
>JAIKVE010001508.1:0-11402 GCA_024679115.1 Phytophthora pistaciae
TGATTTGCTCTCGTCTAGGATTTGCAAATTTGTTCAAGGGGTGACCCTTAGGACTACGACTATACGGTACACAGCGAAGCAAACCGCGAGACTTTCTAACACGGCAGAGATAGTAAACCATTGATCGTCAAAGAAGGAAGGGGGGATGACAGCAGATCATGCGACCAACAGTATTTGCAAGGCGGAGTTGATACTATAGAGGCTCAAAGATTCAGTTCAGCAAGTACATGTCCACGATGCTGTTTGGTCTGTTGATGCTATACATGTACTTCGACCATGTTTGTTACTTGAAGTATTTTTCTACTATAATGAAGTGTGAAATGGTCTGTTTTGTTTTTATCTATAGAAATAAGTAGGTATATTTATTATAATCAAATGTTACACTTGCTCTATGGTAATAGATATTTAATTTAATAAGTACTCTTAACTGCATAAACTGATACTGTTCGCATTCCTGTGAGCACTCGATAGTTTAGATAGTTTAAAGTACATGTGCAAGTAGTAAGGTATTCAAAACGGGATCAAGTCGATTGAGTACGTCGATGCAATATCAGCGTGGATTGAATACACGTGTACATGATTTTGGCCTCCATCGTGTTATCATGGCGATCTTGTAAATAGGGCATGTCATCTTTGTTGACCTCACCATCTCGGGGCTGCATGGTGCACGTACATGTACCAGAATCGGTATTTATTTAATTAGTATTATTAATAATAGACTTTTGAAATAAGTATTTTTCAGGTAATTTCTTCAGGTAATAGACACAACGGCAATTCGTAGTTCGTAAGAACTGTGCTTGCCACCCCAAGTTTGTCATCAAGCGACATTAAACAACCTTCATGCTACAATGTGCAACATTAGTCTTACGGTACACAAGTTGCACAGCCAGTCGCGTTTGTCATTGTGCAACGTTACTGGAAGGCAACTACATGTAAAAGCCGCAAAACAGAGCAAAGCGAGGCAAGAAAGCAAGGCCATGTATATGGATAGGAAGCAACGATGATGCTGTTGCAGTCGAGATCCTATTTTTCATTTTGTTGTCAACTACTACCTCCGACCCAAAAAGTTAGAAAACCTTTCGGTTTTCTCGCTGTAACTTTGGAACGGCTGGTGCTATGAATAAAATACAAGCACCATTCGAAAGGTCTCGATTGTCTGTGTCCAGTAGTAGGCAGCCTACATCGGTACTGTTGCGTCAAAACACCGGGGTTGGTAAAATTAAAAAGGTGTTGTACCAAAAGCCTTATTATCAGCCTTCGCATTGATGTTAAATGATGTCAAAAAAATGTAAAAAAACACACCGAACTGCGATATCAAGCGGGCTTTGAAGCCCACGAACCAGTTCGAATTTACCTTCTCCAGCGCGGCACTAATATTGCTGTCATGTAGAAATGCAAATAGGAGCTAAGTTTACTGTACCCGTCTGGGTGGCATCTGAGGACAAATTAAAGTCGCTAACTGGTCAGTTTAGCCCTAACAAGTATTTGCTCGAATTACCTAGTACTTAGTACTTCTTCGTGGTATCCTTCTGAAAACTAATCTGGATCACATCTGCACCTTTCGTCAGAGCTCTACGAATGGATACGATATGATACATACACCCTATAAGCAGTAGTGGTCACTGCTCCTACTTGACCCGACGCTGCTTCACATTCGCTCTATGGTCGAAACGTGTTTGTTAGTCTGATTTGACCGAAGGCACAAATTCAGACGCTTGGGCACCCTCGACCAACGGAATTCCACCCGCGGCTGGTTTTCCTTCGTCTTCTGCCGTCGTGACGCCACTGTGATGCACCCGCTTCAATCGTGTCTCCTGTAGCTGCGCCACCACGGCTTGTCGCTCTTGTTCTCGTTGTTTCTGCTCGTTGGCGAGTCTCGCCTGCTTGTCCAGCTCCTCTTGGATAAGGCGTTGAATGTCCGCATTGCGCTCGGCGACCTTCTCCGGCGGCAGTTCTTGTGGCTTCCAGTGTTGCTGCGCTTGCGTCCTGAGTTGGTGATCCCTCAAGTGCTGCCGCCTCTTGCGCTCTTGCTCCTTCAGCAGCCGAACTTCATTGCGCTCCCGCTCCTTCAGCAACCAGATTAAATTGCGTTCTTGCTCCTTGAGCAGTTGCTTCCTCGCCTTCTCTTGTTCTTCCCGCTTGATTTCTTGCTGGGTCATGTTCTGTCTCCTCTTCAAGAGCCTCTGCTCTCTCAATTCTTGCTGCTGCTTGCGCTTCAAGGCTCGTTGTCGCTGCTTCTTCTCCTTCTCTCTTTGTTCTCGTTTCTCCACCAATACTCTCGCCTTTATTTCTCGTTCTAGACGTATTTGTCTCTCCCGTTCCTCTTGTTCAGCCATTGCACGACGCTGCTGCTGCCGAGACGACCTCCGCGTGGGCTCCAACTTGACGGTAGGTTTGGCTGGTGCCGCCGCTTGAGGACGAGGAGATGGGCGGGACATGGCGGGCAAGTTCAAGGACTGCAACACGCGCTGGTTCTCCTCCATGCGGCGCTGTCGCTTGGCCTCATACTCGCACATGGCGTCGCCAGCTTCGTCCATCATCGCGGTTGATTCGGACTGAAATGAATGGCTACATTGATGTGTACGTCGATGATACACAACATTTACATAAGTTTTGCAGAGAAGAGAAACAATGGAGACGAGAAAAACAAATGGAGAAAGAAGTTTGGTCGGCATGACGAGCGATGATATTATAATTCTGAGGTCTCGGGCTCTTTTTCGCAGTACGTCAGCATATTCCGGAGCTGCCCCCAGTACATCGTGTCGATGTCGAGTAGTTGGAAGTAAATCTCCAGTGGGTCGGACTTGTGGCCGAGGTAGCCGAGGCGTCCGCAATAGATAAAGGGGCCCTGCAACAATAACGCAAGACAACATGTTAGCCAGATGCTCACGACGCTCAATGTGACGTGATAAGCCCTTACCTTGGGGAACTGGATGAAGAGCAGCAAGGGCTGTGGCGTTCCAATCGGAGGCGGGGGGTCATAGTAGTTGTCGTCGAAGCGGAGGCGCTCGTCGCCCTTCTCGATCTCGAAGATACGATCCATGATCGCTGGCGTGACATTTTGAGTGCGGCTCCATTGGAAGAAGACGCACCTCTCGTCGTCGAGCCACGCTTCCTGGAGCAAGTGGTCCAGATACATTGCAGCTTCCGCAGGGATGAAGAGCGCCATGGCGTTACTCCACACCTGAATATCCACGCCATCGTCGAACGCGGCAGTGTGTCCACTGGGACACAGCGCCTGCATGACTGAATTCTTGCCTGCTGGGAGGAACTGCTTGCCGAGCGAGAACGCGTGGAAGGCGTCCACATCCACGTACAGCTCGCGAGTGAGCGCCGCCGCCTTCTCTTTGCTTTTCGCCAAGGCGCCAGTAATGCGGACGTACGGCAGGTGCTTCACTCTGCGCACAGGGTACTTGTCCCTGTTGAGCTCTTGCATCTTCTTAATCTTCTCCAGCATCTCCGCCTTCTGCGCTAGCACCTTGGCGTCCATCTCTTCTCGTTTCCGCGACAGTGCATCCTCTTCCGTCATCATGTTGCGCTCGATCCTCCTCTGGTCTTGGATCTCGAGCTTCGATTGGCGGCGCTCCTTCATCCTCCTAATGTTGATCCTCTTCCTGACGCTGGAGGTCCGTGCGGCATCTCTCCTCCTCTCGAGTGCCTTCTTGAGCTTCTCTTTGATCTTCTCCCTGTGTTTCAGCTTCATTTTCTTGGCCTGGGCGATCCTCTTCTCCTCCTTGGCCTCCAGCGTGCGTCGCAGTCTCCAGTCCTTGAGCTCCATCCACTTCTGGTGGCGCTCCTCCTTCTCGCGCTTCTCCTTCTCCTTCTCCTGCCTCAACCGCGCGGCCTTCTCGAGGTACTGCAGCTTCTTCTTCTCCCTGCTCGCTTCCGCCCTTTGCCGCCGCCTCTCCTCCTCCAGCTTCCGCAGCAGCAGCTTCTCGAGGCGCTTCTCCCTCTCCAGCCGCTTCTGCTCCTTCTTCTCCTCGATCTTCTCCTGCCGCTTGAGCTCCATCTTGGCCTGCCTCTTCAGCCGCTTCTTCTCCTCCTTCCGCTGCTTCCTCCGCTCCAGCTTCGCCTGGAGCTTTGCCCGGAGCTTCTCCGCTCTGCGCTGGCGCTTAGTTTGGCGCTCCGACTTGCGCGTGGGCTCCAGAGGCGACTCCTCGCGCTTGCGCTTCTTCCCCTCCGTCTTCTCCTCCGCCTTCAGCGCCGTCTTCTGCGGCGGAGTCGCTCGCCCGAGCGTCGGCAGCCCCAGCGCCTGCAGCCGCCGACGGTTCTCCTCGATGCGGAGCAGACGCTTGGTCTCGTACTCGCCCACCGCCATCTTCTCCTCCTTCTTCTTCATCTTCTTGAAGGTTACGATGTTGGCTGGAGGAAATGGCTGGCAAGTGCTCCACGCTAAGTGCGAATGGAGACATACTGGAATCAAGTCAACGCGGCGCGCCAAAACTGGCGAATTGTTGGCGCCAAAATCGATAATAGTTTAGGAAGAAAGGAACACGTTTCGCTAAGCTTCGTATGAACTTCAGCATTGTAGTCAGTGATCCGGCAGCTTTCGTCGTTTATCCTTCGGCCCCGGAGTTCATAAGCGTGATCGGGGGTTTAAGGGTATAACGACGTTAATCTCAACGCAGCCAGCGTCCCTCAGTACCGGTAGACTATGGTCGTCAATGATGGCGGTTGCGGACTCTTTTGTGGGTCCGTTCCATGTTGAAGATGTGTAACCAAGCAGTGTGCTTTCACGCGCAAGGAAGGCGTTGACTCGTCGTTCAAGTCGATATGCTCTCGCTGCTTTCGCCTTTTGCTGCTCTATCCCAGACCTCAGCAGTGTGATCAGCGGTTCAATACGACGTCTGAATCGCACTTGCAGCATTCTCTTTTTGGCTATCTGTTCCACAATACCCCCCCCCCCGAGCAATCTCAGCGCATATTTCGTTGTCGTTGGTAGCGACGACTTCCAACGTGCTAGCGGCAATCTCTTTTAGCAACTCAGAGCCGCCCCGAACAAGCTTGACGAGTGGCTCGATTTTCCTCCCTGTACAAATTGTTAACCGGTTCGTGCTATTGTGGCCGACACTAACTTTTAGCAGAACAACGTCCCCTTCATCTGTATTCGACCAGCGCGTTGTTGGACAGCAGCTGGCTTTCTTCTCAATTTTCTGGAGCTCTTCAAAAAAAATTTCCTTTGAGCCGACGATGAAGCCACTTGCAGACGTCTTTACCCTCGTTCATCTCGTCGCAATACCCCCCACTGGGGGCCCCAGGCTGGGTGGGGCCCCCAGTGGGGCCCAGGGGCGTCAAGCACCACCCACACTTGAGCCAGGGGAGAACAAGTCGAGTAAAACGAATACTCATCGTGTCGAACTGGGGGAGCCAAAGCAGTGGAGTCTGAGAATGAAGGAGCATGGTCACCTCTTGCTGACACCGCTTAACGCGAGTGAAGTGACGACACTTTTTTTTCCGTTAAAATACAATAGTAGTGCGTACTAACGTTAGTAGTACGTACTTCCAATCGATTCTGACGGTCATATCACGAGCTGTTGCTGTCGGTACAGTATCACTTGAAGCCCGCACTGAGTTGTTGTTGGGAACGAAGCAACTTGATCTTCAATTTGATGACGTTTATTATGGCACTTTACTCCAAAGCGTGCTGAATAGGCAGCACGTTGTCGTGCAGCACTCCTACCTAATGAATATAACTGTTCTTGACGTTGTTGTACATGTGATAGCCGATCCCGCCGATTCCAAGCAGGGCCAGGGCCAAGATGCTATACGCGATGGCCATGCCCTTGGTGTCTCCAACCCACTGGATCTTCCGGAGTCTCTCGACCATAATTTTTCCGAATTGCTCGGCCTTGGCCTGCTGCACCGCCTGCGGGTGCGTGCGGATGGCGGTCCGGAGGTCCTTGAACGACTTGGTCTTCTTGAGGTCGGCCACCAGCTTCTCGTTCTTGAGAATCGTGTCCATGTCCTTGGCCAGCTTGGGGTTTTTACCCACAAGCGCAGCGACCGACGGGTACTTTTCCAGCACGTTGCCGCTCTTCTCCCTCACCAACGTCGAAAGCTTGCCGGCAGCCCCTTTCAAGTCCACTCGCTCCTCGGCCTCGGCTTCCTGCGTGGTGACGCTGGACCGGAGGCCTCGGTGCGTATTGTCACCCTGGACGCACACTGCGAGGGTGACGAGGAGCAGCGCCACGAGGAAGAAGTTGGAACGCATTGTTTTTGGGGGCTTGGGGCTTCCAGTAGGGTCGGTCGGTCTCTCAGCCCTTGAGTGCTTCTTGCCGGTCGATTCTGAAATGAGCCATTCCCACCTGTTCATACAACGCGTCCCAGAACCAACAAACGAGATGGGGAGTTGCCGCTGTGGCTTCGCTTCATCTTTTTTTCTTCAGTTTGGTCGTTGCTGCATGGAATGGGGTCGCAAATCGAATTCTTTGCGTTTTGTATGAACGACGTTCATTGGCATAATTTTTCAAATCGGGGAAATCGCTCCTCGCTGTTCGTAGCCGGGGGCCGGGATTAGCTTTCGCACAGAATGAATCGGACGAGCGCCGGAGACTCCGTGCAGAGACCCGGGAAGCGCAGCAGATGCCGCCCTCGGAGCAGACGATTTCGACAAGTTCAACCCAATATAACGCTTGCAATGCCTCACGCTTGGCCCGACTCGGCCCCATGCAATCGCCCGCGGTGTACTTGAAGCTGCCACATGAACCGAACGCCACCATGCAGCATGACCTCGACAAAGATACTGCCAGCATTTCAATTCAAGCAGATGGACGCGAAGCACGGGAGTTAACAAGCCTCGGGTGCATGGCGCTGGATGTCGAGGAAGCTTCGGATGAATGCCCGCGACTACAGCGAGGAAGCAAAGCCCCATGGCGCTGCGATGATACTTGGATCTGCAGGTTGGCATCATACAGAAGCAAGCGAGCTCGAAGGCTCAGGTCACGGCACTTGCTCACCAAGTAGGACAATTGTAGTTGACGTGAATACACTGTACGTCGTTCTGCAGTATTTAGTTCAGTATTAGAAGACAGCGTATCGTAGAATTATATGCACTATCATACTTGTCACGATACCGTAGTAGTAGCACGAAGGAAATCGGTGGGTGAGAATGGTCTTGGCTTATCCTTTGCCAAGAATTCGAAACCTTACACTTACCTGTATCTAACACGCGGGGGTGGTTACAGGTGCTTTTCAAAGATCCAACGCCTGTGCCCACCAGTCGCCAAAGCAAGAAGAAACGACCGCAAGTGAGAGGCGATGCCGTAAAAATATCGGCAAGCGCATCCGAAGTAAAACGAAACGAGTCGACACATTGCGCGTTTGTCAAACCCAAGAGCAAGCGCACGCGTAAGATCCTCCATGACTGGGCTCTCGGATGCGGGGTCTCCTCAAATGGCAGACATTGTCGACACCAACCAGGAGATCAATGGGGAGTTGAACACTGCCACTATCCCGTCAGCTGCGACTTCACCCTCGTTGGAGGAGAAGGAGCACACGCCCGTTATTCTCCTTCACAGAAGCATCCTCCGGGGTTCTCGACGATACTCCAGTCAAATGCCCTCGGGGGTGGTGCATCCCGTCGCGAAAGGGGCGGAGGAGGTGGCGACCCGAGCCAGGAAGAGGAGTGTGTCGTCTCGAGGCATCGCAGGAACTCCCACCGGCTCCGTCGCAGCGTGGTCTACCGTGACGTCGGGCTTGCGTCGCTCAGTATCGGACATGCACGCCCACTCCGACTTGACCAACCGCAGGAAGGCGAGCGAGTCTCCGTACGAGGAAATGATGGCGCGCTTCCAGATCCGCCAACTGCAACGGACCCCGTCGACTATGGAGGTTGGGCTGGAAGGCCTTCTCGGAGGAGCGGGGGCAGACTTTGTTGGCACTGCGTCCAGTGCACGCACAGGTCGCACACCGAGGCAGGAGCACCATTTGCTCCCTCGTCTCTCGGCTCGCAACGTCAGTGAAAATGCTTCGGTGCCCGACGCCAACACCAGGAAGGCGAGCTTCTTGAATTTAGGCGATGCGAATGGCTTCAACTCCTCATTTGGGGTCGGACGTCCGCCACTCGAAAGCGGCACCAGCAGTCTGCAGCTCACAGAGCAGTACAACCTCGCCTACGGGACGCCGTTTTACCAGTCTAGTGCAAGGAATTACCTGCTTACTTGTGCTGAGCGAGTTCTGCAGAAGTTAGCGAGGCCCATTTCTCCATTTTCCAAGATTTCTCAGGCTCGTTACGCTGTTATCTTGGTGGCGACAGTCGTTTACATCCTGTGGTTCCCTCTGGAGCTCGCATTTCACGACGAACATCACATTGCAAGTGCAGATGCTGCTATTGGAATTGTACTGATGCTCGACGTCTTGTTGACGCTGCATACGGGCTACATGACTGAAACGGGGAAGATTGTCGTCTCGCACTGGCAGATTTTTAAGCACTACTTGAAGACCCGCTTCGTTATCGACGCTTTGATTTCGGTACCGATCCTTCACGGCAACACGACGAACAACTCGATCCCAGGGGGCAAATGGGTGCCGTTGGTGCTCGACGCGCTGAGTGTGGAGCGTCTGGCCTACATTTTCCGAATTGTGCGCGTGATCTGGCTCTTTCGCGCCAACCAGTCCGGAAGTGGCCACAACTTTTGGGCGTGGCTGCTGTACTCTCGCTACTCGCACCTCTTCCGAATCGCTGGGATTGTTGGTATTCTCGTCTGCATTGCGCACTACATCGCGTGCATCTGGACGATCTTGCTGGAGGACGACGAAACGTTTGAAGAAGCCTTCGAGTCGTGGCGTGACGAATACTCGGCAAGTTTTTATTCCGCTCTACTGTTGTTGCAGGGAGAGGGGGTCCCCACCAACACAGCAGCTCAGAATTTATTCGCTTCGTTGTCAGTGATCGTGGGGTCCATCGTCTTGGCTGTGGTGTTCGGCCACGTCGCCATCCTGGTCTCCAATTTCAACGCCAACACCACCAGCTACCAGCGCAAAATGGAGGAAGTGTTCGCCATGACCGCCAAGCTCCAGCTGCCTGCACCGCTGCGTGAACGTATCCACGAGTATTACGAGCACCTCTGGCACGAGTACGAGTGTCTGGACGGCGAGATTGTGCAGTTTTCCAAGGAGTTGTCACACACGCTTGGCCTTGAAGTCGTGCTGTTCAAGTACATGGAGGTGGTGATGCACGTGCCGTTCTGGAAAGACTGCACGCCGGATTTCCAGAAGCAGCTCATGCTGCGACTGGATGTGCGTGTGTACTTGCCAAACGACTTTATCATCCGGGAAGGGGAGGTGGATGTCGAGTTTTACATGGTGAATCGTGGCTACTGCGAGATTGGTCGCGATATGAATCGATTCGAGAGAGTGACCACCTCAACTATTCCAGGAGGAGCCAGCAATGGCGGCTTTAGTATTGGTGCTCGCCGTCGTAATGGCCCCATCAGCGGAGATCAATCGAGCGATGGGTCAGCGTACGAGCTGGATGCAGCCCAGCGAAGATACTATCGCAAGGGAGGTCGTGGAGGTAAAGGTTACGATGTCCTCATCTCTCGAGGCCAAGCTTTCGGTGATATGGCACTGCTGATGAACTACCAACGAGCTGCTAATGTACGGGCGGTCACCCACGTGGAGATGTGTGTGCTTTCCCGAGAAGACTTCCAGGTTGTGCTTGCTCGGTACCCGGAGGACCGCCGCCGCGTAGTCGTTGACATGCTGGCGTCGTACATGCAGAGCTACGAATTGGTCAAGTCGCGTTGCCCGCTGTTGGAGCTTGTACGCAAAGTTTACAGTCCGGAAGCTATCGCGGAGGCATGTGCGAAATCCGGTGGCCACCCGCCACTAATACCGTCAGTTCTTTCGGCTCGGGAGGCTGCTGAGCGGATTTACACGGCCATGATAGTGGAGTCGAATGACGGGACGCTAAAGTTTGGCGTGGGTGTGAATATCCGCGACCAGTTGGTGGATTTGCGTGAAAAGCTTTGGAAGAAACGCGAACAGAAGCAACAAGCGAAGGCAAATGCTGCTGGGCCTTCGAGTTGTGATAATGTCAACAACAAGAGCCGCCGAGATTCCGACGACCGAAGACGCACTGAGTCAACTAGTGACAAGCGCGTCGTTGTTGAACCGGTTCAAAGCGCTGCAGGCACCTCGGTAGCCCACGAATCAGCACAAACGACGCTGTCACCGTCACTACTAGAACGCTTGAAGCAGGCGGAGGAGCGAGAGATCGTCATCGTCCAGGCTTTGCAGGAGCTGAAGGCCAGCTTAAAGACGCTCCAAGCTCGTCAAACGGCTCCAGTGGTTTCACCTAGTCGCAAACGCTCAGCACCGGGCGATGACGCTACGATCACAAAACGACCTGTAGCTGTGCCATTAGTTAAACGAATGGGGTCGTTCGTTGGCCTGGCGTCGGGGGGTAATTTGGAGAGCAAACCGACCGGAGGACAAGCGTCGAAGCCATCACCAACGCGATACGCGGACGAGCTCTTCAGTCAAGGTTCTTCCTCTGCATCCGAGCGATCCAGCTTCCACGAGCTCCACCACCCAGGTCGACGCCACCTTCAGCCGAGCCTCAGACAAGAAGCCTCGTTCACTTTCTCGTCGGAGATGGAGTCGCATCTTTCGACCGTGGAGAGCCCCCTGTTTGATCAGCCCCCAACGAAGGCGCCGACACCTCAAGCAGCTACGAATCGCAAAATGTCCGACCTGCAACGAGCGTCGTCCAAGTCCCTGACAAATGCGCCGCCCGAGGAGAACCAACAACAACGAATGCTCTTCCAGCGGCTGCCAAGCCAATCCATGAGGAAGCTCCAAGGCGCTTCACGAGCTCGAGCCGACTCCGCGTCGTCAACCAAGGCAGTCGCTGGCGAGCAAGCGCGACGAAGGACATTCCAACGGACCCACAGCTAGTCGATGCGTGCACTAACAGAGGCCTTGGCAGCTCACGCTGTACCCCGTGGCTCGCTGTCAAATGCCCAATCCCGCGTCTTGAAGCGAATGAGCTCCTTCGTTTCGGATACGAGCGGAGCATCGAACAGCAAGAGGCCCCCCACGCGTTATGCGGACGAACTTTTCCGGAGGAAGTCGATCGAGCTTTCGAAAGATGAGGACTGGGAGTCGGACAAACCGGCATGACGAGGGAGTGTCATTAGATCAGTAACACACAGTACGATATTGGAGTGATTCTCGTCCAACCCTCGAAAATGTTGGATTGATGGGGCGCCTTACAATGTCTTATCACCGTCATTTGTGCTTTGCCACTACAGTGCTGGACTGGAACGCGATCGTTGGGCTCTGCTGTAGTTCTAGTTACCGGTACAAGTAAATGGCTTCAACACCACATACTTAGAGCAGTTCCACCGGTAGAGTTAAAAGTAAGGCAAAAACTACTGGTTTTCCTGTGCGACAATGTG
>JAIKVE010001509.1:0-11398 GCA_024679115.1 Phytophthora pistaciae
CAGACAAAAGCCCGAGATTACAACTAGAACTGAGCGACCGCGAGGCCACCCAGATGCTACATCGTGGTATAAGTAAAACAACATTGAGAGTAGTGGTATTTCACGGACGGCAGAGCCTCCCACTTATTCTACACCTCCCAAGTCATTTCACAACGTCAGACTAGAGTCAAGCTCAACAGGGTCTTCTTTCCCCGCTGATTATTCCAAGCCCGTTCCCTTGGCTGTGGGTTCGCTAGACAGTAGATAGGGACAGTGGGAATCTCATTAATCCATTCATGCGCGTCACTAGTTAGATGACGAGGCATTTGGCTACCTTAAGAGAGTCATAGTTGTTTGAGCCAAGAGACCAGTTTGCTCAACTCGGATTTGAGTTCACTTTCGTCTCTACAGCTAGCCCCACCCCAGTGTAAGCAATGGTCTTCATCGCCCCCAAGCTTTCTGCCGAACAAGCTCTCGTCATCCTTGGCGCCCTGCTGCTTGCTGCGCGCGGGAACCGGAAGAGATTCTTAAGGACGATGCACTTTCTCCTTGCCAGCCACTGCTTCCGCCTACGATCCCCACCTCCGCGAATCAACACCAGCAACCGCTTTGACCCCAGCATGGACGGCGTTACCGCTCGGGCGCGGTTTAATTTCACGGTGCAGGAGCTACAGATACTGGCCACCAAGCTAGACCTCCCGATGCCGCACATCGTCACTCCGGAGCGCGACGCTGTTCCGACGGCTGAAGCGCTGGCCATGTTGTGCCGGAGGCTGAAGGAGCCATCTACGCTCTTCACGGTAGCCAACGAGTTTGGCAGATCACCTGGTGCCTATAGTCGCATCTGTAGGCAAACTGTGGCGGAGTTGTACATGAGGCACAAGAAGCTGCTTTATTTTAACCGCCAGGTTGCCGCTAAGCGAATCGAGGGATACTGCGATGCCATCCGAGCGAAGGGCGCGCCATTAGCGTCCTGTTGGGCATTTGTAGACGGCACAAAGCAGTATGTGGCAAAACCAAGCGCGCGGCGAAATGCAGCTTCTGCGTTCGAGAATCTGCAGCGTTCGCTGTACAACGGGCACCCCAGACGCCACTGTTTTAATTGGCAAGCAATTACGGCACCTGACGGGATTATCATCAGCATCTTCGGCCCCGTGGAAGGTAGAAGGCACGACTCGACAATGCTGAGCATGAGCGGTATTTTGGACGTCTTTGCTAGCGATGCGGACAAAGTTTTCGATGGAAAAGTTATTTACGGCGACCCGGCGTATGGATGCTCCCAATATGTGTGCTGTCCTTTTGATAACCCCAATTCGAATCGCGCGATGGCGGCATTCAACGCACGTATGAGCAGTGTCCGTGAAGGTGTTGAGTGGGGATTTGGGCGCGTCAAGACGCTATGGTCATTTCTGAACTGGGACAAAAAGCTACATGCAAGACAGACCGCTGTGGGTAGACTTTTTATCATCGCCGTGCTTTTAACTAACCTGCACACGTGCATGCAGCCTGCAGGCAACCAGATCTCCATGTATTTTAATGTGCTGCCACCACCTTTAAACTGCTACCTTAATAAAGATTGAGATGTTCGAAATGGATCAGTTCATTACGATCTCGCTGTTAAAAGCAACTACTTCTTGCTTTCTTTTCTTTGACCGATTGCTATTTCCAGTAGCTGCAGCATAAATCTTTCGCGATCACGTTCCGCCGCTAAAAGCCGCTCGTCACGAGCTCGTTCTGCCTCTTGGCGTTGCAGCTCCATTCATGCTCTCTCTTTTTTTCCGCTTCCTCCTTCTCAAACTGCAAGCGGCTGTTCAGATACGCGTACTTTCCCGGGTCCACTTTGCTCATCTCGGCAATTGCCAACGCAATGCCATCGGTCACCGCTGCAACTCTCTCGGATTTCGTTACTTTCGACGGACGGCCACTGCTGCTGCTGCTAGCGCGCTTCTGGCTGGTCGAATTGTTGCCGTTAGTAGCAGTATTGGCCTCGTCGTCCGCCGACGCCCCATCGCCCTGTAGCTCGACTGCTAGCTCTCCCATCGCTAAACGGCGCATCAGCGCTCCAGACGACTCGATGCCGTCGCTTTTAGCGCGCTGGAGCTGCTTTTCACTCTCTTGACGCTCTTTCCAGTCGTTCATGCGGGAGACGATGTCTTGCAACAGAACGTCGCGCTCGTTGTACTCCTCCACTGTGCCGGATCCCCTCCTCGATACACGATCGGCATCGCGATGCTGACGTACGAGCTTGTCAAAGCGCGTCCGCAGGGCAGGACCAGGCTTTTCCTGTACAAACCCTTCCACCTCTCTACAGATATCTGCGATCTTGTCAAAACACTTCATGATGCCGTTAAGTGATACAATACACCATGAGTGCATGCGGTGTAGTGGGTGAGACCATTTGATAAGAAACCTGGCACATTACAAGTTCTTTGTAAACCCTGTGTTTTGTTTTATTTCCACATGTCTTGTCATGTTTCGTGCCGAGAAATATATCTGCAAGCGGAGAGCCGATGGCATCGACCTCAAGTCAACTCGATGCGCGCCGTAGACTCGCTCCTAGCTGCAGTGCTGCCTTTGAAAGTCGTCGCAGCAACCAAAGTGCGAGGCGTCCCAGTGTTCGAGTCGCCCTGCGAACCGGCGTTGGTGTTGCCGCGCGGCTGCCGCTTTGTGTCAGCACCACCAGCCACAAAGTTCACGCACCACTTTGCCCTTTACCGTGCCGGCCGTTTTGGTGGCCTGGGTGCAGGGGCCGCATTGCTGCGAATGGAGCCTGATACGCTCCCGGCGGTAGTATTACTATTAGCGCACAGAGAAACCCAGTATATTGTACCCGGTTCGTACAAGGGCACGCGTATAGAAGCCGCTGATGCTGTAAAGTTAGCCCTGATGCGGTACACTACAACGTGAATGTGCCGCTCTTTATTTTGTTTTTTGCAACTCATGGTACTACGTCGTTTTGCAACCTCACTTGACTTTTGTATGGCGTAGGGTTGCAAAACTGAACAGTATTTGCTACTCGGTGGGCTACGAAAGTTGCAAACGACACCCAGCTGTTTGGGCACGGTACCAGCCAAAATCCTTGCCGATACCATGCATCTGGCCAATCACAGGCTGCGGATCGCCAGAAATACTACCCGGGTTGCAAATGGCCGGTAATGTAACAGTTTGTCCACAAACACCAACACCATTGAGATTTCACGCAAGCAGTGTGGTCTACAAAGGTATATCGGTTCAAGGCTACTTACAACCAAGCCAAAGCGAAGGCCACCAGGTCGTGGAGAGAGAGAAAAAAATGCTGGCAGTTCAGCGACCCCGTTGCTTTTTAGCTACATGAACGGCATTAAAATGGCCCCCATCACGCTGCTAATTTATCATTGGAGCACCGACGCTGCCTTATCGATTCAGCAAAGTTCCCTGTTTGGAGGCGTATTGAGAAGACATGGAATGGTCTTCAAGTCGGTCGTCAGGGATTTTGCTCCATTAAGCGCTTCGAGAGCTTGGACTTAGACCTGTTTAGTGCACTGCACGAAAGTCCCTGAAAGTGCACTAAAGTAATTTAGTGCACGCGCTAATGTCCAGCATCAGTTGTGTACAGGTGCCCCAAAAGTGCACTAAAGTACTTAAGTGCATTTGTGGAGACTTTCGTGCACTGCACTAAACAGGTCTACTTGGACTGGAACTGCATCCCGAACGCGAGGAATTTTAGTTTGCTTGTTGGCTCCAGTACTACAGTGCTGCTACAAACTATAGACGCACTCACGAATTTGCTGTAGCAACCTGAATATTATGTTTATTAACCTGATGTTCTGGTCAATACGAGCTAAAACAAACCTGATTAGAACCCAGTACCACTCTATGGCCTAGTCCGCAAATTAAGAAGTGTAGAAAAATTTGACAAAACCGGGGGTGTCCTAAACTATAGACGCACTTTGACCAAATGTGTGATTTTTCAAACTAAAGAGCTCATTTTTGCAATTGCTGGGCATATCCTCTATTACAGAGCCAAAAGCCACCTCTACGCGAAATCTGCGCGGTCAAAACATTTTTCTTGCGTCGTGGGGGTTCCTACACATGCCAAAATATATGAACCCATTTTGTATGGAGATTCGGGCTCGGAGAGCTCCAGAAATGCATGACAACGTAGATTTCATAACCTAGCTGGTCTAATCTCTTTATTCACGTCTAGGCAACACACGCATACGCCCAAAAGCGGTAGTCTATGTAGATTCTTCGCTCAGGCAAATTTGACTACCCCGAAAACCACCCTCAAAATCATCCTTCCCATACAAACATTAAGTGTAGCAATTGTGAGTATGATGCCGGTTTTCCCCCGGAGGTTTGAGCGAAGAATCTACATAGACTATCGCTTTTGGGCGTACGCGTGTGTTGCCTAGACCTGAATAAGGAGATTAGACCAGCTAGGTTATGAAATCTACGTTGTCATGCATTTCTAGAGCTCTCCGAGCCCGAATCTCCATACAAAATGGGTTCATATATTTTGGCATGTGTAGGAACCCCCACGACGCAAGAAAAATGTTTTGACCGCGCAGATTTCGCGTAGAGGTGGCTTTTGGCTCTATAATAGAGGATATGCCCAGCAATTGCAAAAATGAGCTCTTTAGTTTGAAAAATCACACATTTGGTCAAAGTGCGTCTATAGTTTAGGACACCCCCGGTTTTGTCAAATTTTTCTACACTTCTTAACTTGCGGACTAGGCCATAGAGCGGTACTGGGTTCTAATCAGGTTTGTTTTAGCTCGTATTGACCAGAACATCAGGTTAATAAACATAATATTCAGGTTGCTACAGCAAATTCGTGTATGAACGATCCGATTACGCCTATCGAGGAGATTGACATACGCAGCCTGACATTCATCGAACGGCAAGTTGAATATTTTCTCAAGGTCATCTCGATGCTGGACATCATTACAGATGAAACGGTATGGTCGATTTGGATTGAGCGCGTTGAGCCGATATTTGATGAAATCAAGGCGCGGTACGTCGGAAATCATCGAATGTAGCTTGCTCAGCTTCTGGCTATAAAGACGCATCCGCTCGTGCATGCGTCTCAGTTCCTTCTTGAACATATCGATTTTGTAGTCTTTGCTATGCAGGGAGCAGTATCCGCATCCAAGAGCATCTCTCGAACACGTCTTGTTCATTTTAGTAATTGCCTTGCAGCTCATGGTGAGTTTATATCTATATGTATAGGAGAGAAAAGCATGGATATTGAGTATATCGATTATGATCCGACGTCCAGCTACGTTATCGACACTGAAGACTACTCTAAGGGCGATCTCAATGTTAGAAAGGAAACTAAAAAAACGAGACACCTGAGTATTGAGCTGCTACGCTCGCTTGAACAACAGTCTAAAGTAAGAGCGGCAAATATGCCAAAGTTGGAATCACCCTCGATGTGTAGGCGCAGTCGCAGACTGCCGGCTACACCGTACGTCTACGTGACTGCTTAATTACTCTTTATCCGTGAGAAGTATTTAATTTCTAAAGCGCTTCGCCTGTTCTTGTTAATTAATCTCAAATTATCTTGCGGCTCCCACGAGGCTGGCTCATTACCTACCCATTGGATGATGTATTTATATTTACCATTCTTCATTTTTTTGTGCTCTAAGATCATCTCAGCTTCGAGAATGTCGCCACGATTGATGGTTGCATCGGTGGTGTCCGCTTTCACTATCTTTAAGTCATTTGGGGATTTATAAAGGTATGCCCATTTTTGGAACGGATCTCAACTCGATAACCATCAATACCGATCACCGTGTAAATAGCCTTGCTCCAATGAGCAGTTTCCTTATCAAATGTTTTCTTTTTGAGGCGATACAATACGTTTGAGCCAACCTCAAACTCGTTCTCGACCTTATCGGCTTCTGCTTGATTGTGACTCAGATCCGCAGCCATTACCTTACCTTTAGCCTCGTTTGGGGTCATACCGATCGATCTATGGAACGTTGAATTATAGTTAGCGATGACATCAGCTATTATCTTTTGGGTGATACGTTTCGGTGAGATCTTAGTAAGCCGCTGCTTGATAGTCCTATTAAAACGCTCGATTTTACCCATCGTCCCATGATCACCAGGTTCGTTATTAAAGTGCTCAATCTTTTTGGGGTTAAACAATGCTTGAGCTTGCGCATTCAAAAAGTCAGATCCGTTATCACTCGTGATAATGTCTACTTTATGGAGCCGTACAAATGCTTTGATAGCAGTTAAAACTGTTGGAGCGGTCTTGTTTGATAAAAGCTTTGCATAGCCAAGCCTAGAGTTAATATTGACAGCCGTCAACATTGGTTTCTTATCCCAAAATGCAAGATCTATCTGCCATGAATTGGGGCTGTATGAAGCAATTTTAAATCCATCAAACCTCTTCTTCTGATCTTGGAAGCGTTGTATATCAGTCTGGCTTTGATACCAGTCTTTAACGTTCTTGAACGTTATTTTATGGTTCAGTTCTTTTGCCTTATGATATAGTGCCTGAGCACCTACATAACCAGTTTTAGGATCATAATATAGCTTATGCAGAAGTTGATCCATATCCCTTATATATATGCCATCATAAAAAAATGCTTTCCTCCCAGAAGCATACGAACTATATATCGAGCGGAACTGTACTGATCCCATCCTCGACGTTTGTCGTAAAAGTACGACAGAGCTGTCTTCGTCTGACTATATGTAATAATTGACTTCGTCTCCTTACTAAGTCTAAACCCCTTGTTAGTACCTTGTAGTGTGATGCGGTCCCGAACGACAGTCTCAAAGCCATCTGGGTTTAAAACATCGTTATTACGCCCGCGCCCCTGTTGGATACCCTTAGCAGAAACCTTAACTTTGTAAGATTCGTCAGGTAGGTAGCAGATGTAATTCTTCGACGATAATGAGACCATAGCATCACCTGACCATTCGTCCTTGAATAGTCCCGGTGTACGTCGGTCAAATTTGGCAACCTCATCGTTGTAGTCGCGTGGGAACCACTCGTACTTGTGCTGATTGAAGTGCTCGCGCAGCTCAGGTTTGATGCAGCTCTGAAACGGACTCTCACAGCTAAAAGCCATGTAGGCTGAGTCAGTGTCCATCTATTGGTATTGAAAGTCGGACCTGTCAAAGTAGAAGTCGATACAATCGTAATAGAACTGGAGCATACGAAGCTTGGCGAGCTGATAGATCGCAATATTAAGATGAATGGGATTCTTATTTTTGAGACGACGCTTCTTCATCGTGATTTCACAAGAATCATTGAGCTCCTCCAATCCGTGGAATGTGAAGTGCTCAATCTTGGCCTTGACTGCCTTATCATCCGATTCATATTTGATCTCTTTGTGCTTACTCATATCCATTCCAGATCGGCCGAAAGCACTGTTGCCTACAAGTTTCATCATCTCAGCAATCATAGCTTTAGACTTATCAGCATCGCCTTCCCGTCGAGCATTTGACACAGCTTCCATGAAAGGAGCAAATGCCTTGTGAGAGCTGGCCTTGATGAAGCTATAGGTCTGGGTGATCTCCATTCCATGAGCAAGGTACCACTTCAGCAGCGGCGTGTAGACCAGAATCTTCTCTCCAAAGTAGCTCCCAATTAGTTTGCGAGCCGGCTTCGCTCCGCTTTGCTTGCGTTTCTCATTGTATTCATACATATGCTTACCAATAACACTCTCATCGCTGCTGTCGATAAGGGTATTCTTAAAAATGGGCGTCATCTCACTGAAGTAGTGCTTGAAGTGATCGGGTGTACGGATATCACACTCTAGAAAGCCGAATATCTTATCATTAACGATGTCATCGACGATACCTGGATATGCTTCGATGGTGGTCAAGCGCCCACAAGGCATCTCATTACCGAGCGCCCACAGATACAGGGCATTGGCATCATATCCAATGATCTTTTTACAGATCTTGCCTCCACGAATCTTTGCTTCGTTGCGCTTAGCATACCGGTTGAAAATAATCGAAGGTCCTCCGGCGATGTTGGCTATCTTACCGTAAATGCCCTCTCCTCCTTGTCAATGCTATATACAAGTCGATCCGAGTTGAACTCAAGGAGCTTCTTGTATCGAAACCCCTTAAGCGACATATCCTTTCGAGCAACGTTGCACTCGATACAACTAATTAGGATGTTGCCATCAATATGTCGGAGCTTGTTGTTACTGCGATCGGCCGAAGCGGTATCAGCGGTTAGTTGCGTGTAGCATAGACCGCAAAGGTACTTTTGTTGCCTGAGTAGCTGGTCGAGGTGCTTTAAAGTCATGTTGAACTCGCGATTAGCTTCAGCATCCTGGCTCTTGTATCCGCTCATACGCTTAGGCGGGAAGCTGAAGGCCTCAGCAGGCTTCTTGCCTGGATACTGGAGGTTATTGAAGCACGTCTGGTACATCACCTTCTCCGACAGACCTGGTAGTGATACACCATCTGTAAACATGTCCAGGTCAAACCGTTTGAATAGCTCACGTTGGGCCTTAATAGCCTTGATAAATGGAACAACGTCAAGGTTATTGTACCAGATGAGTAGGTCTTTGATCGACTTCATTCCATAGTGTTCCCAGACAAACTGGACTCGCTTGTAGTCGTCGTCGGTGATGCTTGTTCCACGAAGCTTGCTGTCAAAAGCTGACTTAGGTGGAATAGCGGTATGATTTAGCACATTGAAAGCAGTGATGTGCTCGTACGGGAAAATACCCTTACCAAGGCCGCAGACACATCGAATCTTGTCATCACATTTGCATCCACCAAGATAAGTCGTCAGGTACTTGTCATAGCTGGTGCCAGCCGGTACATAGTTGCTAATGTCGAGCATCTTCATGTCCGATGTGGCAATGCACATGTAGCTTGGGTTCTTTATGATGGACTTGATGTTGTCAGTACCGATCACGGCAAACAAGTCTTTCTTGATCAAGTTGATATCATATCGCCCACTATTGAAACCAAGGACTGGGACCTGATCAATTGTTTGCTTGAGCTTACCATAGTCTGAGCGCTGCTTACCGTAGCCTAAATTCTTGTGAAAATCAAAGAAGCTTGCGAAATTACCGGCTTTAATCCAAGCATCAATATCCTCGGTGTTGTACTTCTTACCGGGTGGGGCATCTGGAATCGCCATTCCTGTCAAGCCATGCGCGTTGATGATCTTGCGAAGCAAGGCCCCATACTTGGATACATTGTTTCGTTGAATCTTTTCCCCTACAGTCGCTATGTAATGAAACATACCCTTGAGCAACTCCTTAGGATTATCGCTGACAAAGCAACGAACCTCTTCGGTCAAGCTGTCCGCTACAGAGACAGAGACAGGAATGTGCTCGTTCGTGAAGATAGTATTTTCCCCGTGTTGAGTAGCGGTAGGCTTGAGGATAGCCTCGAAGTCATATACGATGAAGTGATCGATGTACTGGTCGACATTCTTAATTGAGTACTTCGTCACCATCGAGCGGATAGAATTCTGAGCTGGGCGGTAGATCGTCGGCTGAGTTGGGAAGGACTAAGGGAAGGACTCAATATTGACGAGTTCGCACTGATTTCTGGTATGGTTGCGGAGTCTGTCAGAGCTGACAAAAACCATATCACACTTCTTGCATTGATACTTGCGTTGAAGCATGTCGACGTTCTTAATGTACAGCGCGTGATTATCATGGGAGAGGGTGTTGATTGAGTCGTACTCTTTCTCAGAGCGACGGATGCATTCAACGTTCCCAGACTCAATATCCATTGTGTAGACGTTGATACTGAGTTTGAAACAGTCTTCAAGCTCGTCGAACTGAAGACTGTCAATGGGCTTGAAGTTGCGGTATAGAGACAGCGTAAAGCTAATACCCTTGTAGGCACAGTACTGCTTGAATGTCTGCTTCACCAACGCTTGAATTTTGCGGGGGTCCTTCTTAGGGTCCTCCCGCTTGTGATAGGCAATGCAGTGGAACACGCACTTGTTGTTGGTCTTAGGGAAGTTGATAACACTCTTATTAACACGAATGATCTTAGGAATAACAACTTCACTGTCGCCAAGTGCGTGCTCTCGCTGATAGAGGTATATCTTAAATCCGGTGATAGCCTTGAGCTGGTATCCAGAGCTGGGGTAGTTGAGTTTATCCGCCAGCTCCATCGATCTAATCTCAGAAATTGCCTTCCGAACATCACCCCTACTGTTAATAGCGACGGGATTCTCGAAGACGTATCCGCGCCGGACGTATAAATGGTCACCTAATGGCTCATGCATTTACTTGAGTGTACACACGTCGCAGACAAGATTTAGTGGACAGATTGGTGGTCACCTGAAAACACACTTGGCTAAACTATGGATTGTGGTTCAATGTCCTGCTTTTGTGCACAAGAGGCTCCCAGCGCTCAAATAGGCTTTGTATCGGCTTACCTTCGGCGGTCGACGCTTGTGCAAAATGAGCCGCTCGCGATTGTGAATGGGCTCAAATTGTTGGGGACAAGCCCCTCTTTTTAACCATGTGCGCTAGGCTTTGTATCGAGCAATATTATGGGATCTATGGTCGGGTGCCCATTTTCCTTATTGACTTGCGCTTGTATACTTGGCACTGACCATTTATATGTCCTGACCACACTCATGTCCGGCGCGGATAGGTGTTACCGAGACTAGGGTGGAAGTATCGCGTCTCTGAATCATCGGTTTTGCTTACGAGATCGTAGCCAAGAGCAATATTAACTTTATAGGCTCTCTTCTGACTCTCAAGAACGTGCGCAAGCTTATCGTAAAACTCAGAGGGCTGGACTCCCTCATATAGGTGGGATTCCATATGGTTGCCCTTGTAAAACCGATAGTGTGGGTCGGTGTTATAGTCTGGAGACAAGTGTTTTTCCAACTTATCGAGGCTAATCTTGTACTGCTTTGCCAACAAAGGCAGATTCTTGGGGTGGGATGGCTTTCCGATGAAAACCATTTTCCCCGTGCGGCCGCGCACCTTAATGCGGTAGCTCGATCCCCACTTGATGGGTTGATATTTATTGCGCGCCCGGGCGGGCGCACCCGGGGGAGATCACAGTTCGTTAGGCACTGCTTTGTTGTATTTTGTTTTGCTTCGTTGTATTGTATTGTGTTTTGCTTTGTTTAGTTGAATTGTATTGTACATTTTCCTATTTGTACTTTGTCGTTCAGGGCGAGATTTTGCTTTATGTTTGAATAACTGCGTATATTTACTTACAGACCGCCCATCATAGTCAACATATAGTCGGTCATGTCTTGGCAGCCGATATACCAACCTCATTATAGTCTTGAAGGTGGTCTTACGCCGAGAAAAGCATCATTTTTTACCAACCGACATAGCAACTTTCATGTAGTATTTTGTGTAGTGAATCTTACCAATCGAGATAGCAACCAGAACAAAAGTCAAGTTATTTATCAATCAGATGCCTATCTTGCCATTGGAAGCATTCAAACTCTGTTTATTATGAACCA
>JAIKVE010001510.1:0-11397 GCA_024679115.1 Phytophthora pistaciae
GGTTTTTGGTGGCTTCCGAATTCCGCTCAGCGACTCCATCCCGTCGGCGGGCGGAAGGAGGTCCCCGATTTACCGCATTGCTTTGGGCGGCGGCAGGAGCAGTAGCAGCAGCAGCATGGGGCTCTACTGCAGATAAGGACGAACCGGCGCAGCGTTTACAGGATCCGGAGCGTTTGATCCGCCACCGGCGCTGCTTGGATTTCTGCTGAGTCTCGCGCTCGCTAGAAACCGGGCTGCGAGGTTGGACAAATCGCGGGATAAGTAGCCACCGCCTCCCCAAAGACGCTGCGCCAGTCAGCCCCCTCATCTTGCTCATGTTTCCCAAGCACCAGCGCTACCACGATGTGAACCCGGGCGAAACACCAAGGTGGTGGCGGCACCATGTAGCATGGGTCAGCGTCTCGCCAATGCGAAGATCCGTAGCCACGGCCATCTGGTGTATCCTGCAACGGCGGTGGCCCACATGGCGGGCTGCGCGTCACGCGCTTCAGCTGCTGACGCGTTGATTGCATTCCTTGACACGCATGGTGTGGTGCACACCACTCAAAATTCGAACCGTCGTGTACAGGCGCAGGCGGCCCCGCAAAAGTAAGACCTGCTGGCTGGCCTGCAACACCGCACGTGTGACCTCACTGACCTCCGCAACCGCGCGCGAGCAAGCGGGCCGAGTCATCACAAAAGACAGACAACTCCACCTTCCAGTGGCACTGGCACGGCCACTACAGTCTTCAGTGAAGATACCAGATTACAAGGTACCCTTGCACGTGTACCAACCAGTCTTGAACGACGAGCTGCCAGAGGACCACCATCATGGTGACCATGGTCCATAAGATTCTTAACTGAATCTATGTGGCCTTTCAGTTGCATCCGCCGCGTAACATGTAGTCACTGTCAGACTGACAGTGACAGTGTCAGTGAGTGAGTCACCAGCGTAGTGAGCACACCGCGGTGCCGCGAAAACCGTTTCATGTGCACCACGCTTTCCCCTACGGTGTAGCGCACGCTACTAACAGTGCATTCAAGTTATCAGCGCGGCAGTGCATCTACCTACACTGTACATGTACTTAGATACCTCAGCTTCACGACCCTACTGGAAGCACCGTCGCCCGGCGTGTGTACGGCGTCGTTCTTCGCATGTTAACTCCCGCGGTGTTTGCTGAACCAGCGGGTAGCAAAAGACTGTCCTGCGCATGGGCTGCTCTCCTCTAGCACACGGCTGGCGACTGCATCAGCATCCACCTACTGTAGATGCTGCACGCTTTTTGCCTTCGTCACGCACTCGATGGCGTTTACCCTCGAAGCGGTCTGATACGCATCCGAATACAGGTACACTGTACCTGTGGCTGCACCACCGAAATTGTGTCCTACACACCAAGAGGGGTGCACCACACCAGTTTGCCGACGACGCTCTCCACCACACACGCGCTTCGATCGTCGACCTCGTGCATCAACCGCTTGAACCTGATCATGTGGCTCCGCCGGTCCTGCCTGCCTGCTCTGACGCGTGCGCGCTCGAGCCAGCGCTCGCTCCTGCAGCGCAATGCGCCCGCAGTGGCGCGTGCCTTCTCCACTGACTACTCGGCCGTCACGGCCGAGAACATCCGCAACGTGGCCATCGTGGCACACGTCGACCACGGCAAGACCACGTTGGTGGACCAGCTGCTCAAGCACGGCGGCACCACGCTCTCCGAGGAGCGCGTCATGGACTCCATCGACTTGGAGCGCGAGCGCGGCATTACCATCATGTCCAAGTGCACGCGCGTCGAGTACAACGGCCACGTACTCAACATCGTGGACACGCCCGGTCACGCTGACTTCGGCGGTGAGGTGGAGCGCATTTTGAGCATGGTGGACGGCGTGGTGCTGGTTGTGGACGCCACGGAGGGACCCATGTCGCAGACCAAGTTCGTGCTGACGAAGGCGCTGCACCGCGGACTGAAGCCGCTCGTGGTCGTCAACAAGGTGGACCGCGACACCAGCCGCCTGGACGGCTCGGTGGAGAACGAGCTTTTCGACATGTTCGTCGCGCTTGATGCTGACGACGACCAGCTCGAGTTCCCGGTGCTGTACGCGTCTGCCAAGCAGGGCTGGGCCGTGCACGACCTGGACAACGAAAGTGAGACGCGCGACAGCATGCTGCCTCTGCTGGACGATATCACTCGTTACGTGCCCGCACCAAACGCTGATGCTGAGAAACCGTTTGCGATGGCTGTCACCATGATCGGCCACGACCCGTATGTCGGCCGTCTGGCGACTGGCCGCGTTCACGCAGGAACTGTTAAGGTGCGCACTCCTCACATTATTGGTGATGATAACCTTGTACCAATGGTCATATGCTGAATATTTTTGTCGCGTGTTGCCTGCGAAACAAATTCAATAGATTGGAGACTCGATCCAAGTGATGAACCGTGACAGCAAGAAGCTCGAGACCGGCAGGGTGACGAAGATGTTTGTGACCCGTGGTGTTGCCAAGTCGGAAATCACGTCGGCCACCGCTGGTACGTTTCCAATCATCGATCTTTTGCTCACTAACGTTCGTTGACTTACGCTGGTGTTTGTGCTCGTTTGGCTGTACGCAACAGGCGATATCATCACTATCGCTGGTGTGAACGCGTACGTGTCTGATACCATCGCTGACGTTAACGTGACGGAGCCCATTCCGTCCCCGCAGCTGGACCCGCCCACGATTTCGATGACGTTTGGCGTTAACGACGCGCCGACCGCAGGCAAGGAGGGCAAGTTCCTCACGTCTTCTCACATTAAGCAGCGTCTTGAGCGCGAATGCGAGGTAAGAGTGTATTACCTGGATACTACGTTGTCGACGGCTAGATTGCTAATTATCGGTGTTTGCAGAACAATGTGGCCATTTCCATTTCTCCTAGCGCTTCCTCGGAAGCCTTCGACGTCCACGGCCGTGGTGAACTTCAGCTGGCCATTCTGATTGAAGAAATGCGTCGCGAAGGCTTTGAGATGTCCGTGTCGGCTCCCCAGGTGCTTTTCAAGACGGACCCCGAGACGAACCAGAAGCTGGAACCCATCGAAGAAGTGACGATCGATGTCGACTCCGACTTCTCTGGCACGGTTATTGACAAGCTGTCTACCCGCGGAGGTGAGATCATCGAGTTCAAGGAGATGCACGACAAAGTGCGTCTTCAGTTCCAGATCCCCAGTCGCTGCCTCATGGGCTACCGCAGTGAGGTATGTATTGCTTTGAGCCCGTTACCAGTAAATGGATTGTATGTGTCTTACTCACCTTGATGCTCGTGTAGATCAAGACCGACACGCGCGGAAGTGGCATTCTCAACTCGATCTTCCACGGTTACTCTCCGTTCCAAGGCTCGGCTACTCCTCCGTCGAAGGGCAAGCTTATCTCTTCATCTGGAGGCGTGTGCACGGTAAGCATAGGTGGCTATCTTGCAACTCATTGCCCGCAGATTTTCACGGACTCGGCAACTCAATTTTTGTAGGCTTACGCGCTCAACTCGCTCGAGGACCGCGGTGAGATGTTCGTGAAGCCTGGCGACGAAGTGTACGAGGGCATGATTGTGGGTGAGCACAGCCGCCCCACGGACATTGAGATCAACCCCACCAAGGAGAAGAAGCTCACCAACATGCGCGCTGCCGGCACTGACGAGAACATCAAGCTGTCTCCGATCCGCCAGATGTCCCTGGAAGACGTGGTCACCTACATTGGCGAGGACGAAATGATCGATGTGTCCCCGACCAAGATTCGCATGCGAAAGCGCGAGCTGACCGCCAACGGCCGCAAGCGCATGCAGGGCAAGAAGAAGTAAGCTCGACGCTCAGCAAGGCGTGGCGATTTTACCGACAGCATCCATGGCGGGTAGCCGCCGGAGACCTGGGCAATTCGTATTCATCATATATAGAGGCAACAGTAGACGAGTCACCAACACATAGAGCAACTGCAGTAATGTAGTGTGCATACTTGCAAACATGGCGTATCTCTTTTCGTGTCAACGCGTCCAATGCACTCCATGGTGGACATCTTTGTCCAACTTCCCTCGGCGCAACATTACTCGTCGTGCAACAACGGTTATGTTGCTCTAGCACTGTAGTGTTGCACGATCTTCCAGCACACGGTCTCTGCATCTCACACTAGCTCTTTGTATACTGCAGGTGGGTGGCGGGTCATTTGGCTGCCACAGGATCCAACGCCGACACCTCGCGAGCCATGGCGCTGTCTCCGGAGGACGAGGCCGCGTACAACATGCTGTCCATGAAGATGCAGCGTGACGTCAACTGCCTGGCAGACCCGGACCGAAGCGTGCGCCGTCGAGCAGCGGACAAGCTGCACCGCACGCTGCAGAACGAGGCATCGCGCGTGTCTGCTGCAGTGCTGCGTGCTCTGTGCGTCGCCAACCTGCAGCGCCCGTTGCTGCAGTGCGCCGAGAGCGACGCAGTGGAGAAGTGTCGCGAGCGAGCGCTGACTTCACTGCTCTTTTTGTGCGAGAACGGGGCTTTGGAGCCGTCGGAGGCTACGCTGAAGGACCTGGTGGCGCTAGCCAACGCTCGTCTGGGCAAGCTGCCGTACCCGGAGCCGACGGAGGAGATCCGCCTGCTTATTCTACAGCTACTGCACGCGTTCTTGAAGCAGCTTGCGGCTGTGAAGGAAGCACCGACATCATTGCGCGACGTCATTTCGGAGTTGGCCAACGTCCTGGGCAAGACGGCGGTGGACCCGTTCCCTGATGCCAAGAAGATGTCGGCAGAGTGCGTCATCCTGATCTCCAAGAATTGGAAGAGCGATGTTGGAATGCAGATTGGCACCATTGTGCGCCCCATGGTGGCGAATCTTGGCCACCAGCACAGCCGTGTGCGCGTGTGTGCGTTGCAAGCACTGGAAGCTGCGGTACCCTGCGGATCGGAGGCGCTACCCGAGCTAATGAAGGAGGTGCTGTTGCCGACCGTGAGCAAGGTGGTGTTTGACCACGCGCCCTCTGTAAGAAAGCAGTTGGTGATCACATTGGCTGCGTGGCTGGCTCAGATCGAGCAGGTCCAGCAGTTCGAAGCTTCCATCTTCCCGGTCTTTCTTGCAGGTATCGCGGACGATGCACCTGAAGTACGAGCACTTTCACTCACAAAGCTGAATGAACTTTCGAGTATCTGGGAGGGTCGTGATGACGATGGAGGAGTCAAACCAAGCGAGGTGGAGCTAATGGAGGTGGATACGGACTCGGCAAAGAGCGTACCACCACTTTTCTTCGAAACTCGTCCTCCACTTGGTGCTCGCAAACTTGCTGCGAGTATTCAAGCTCAGGTCCTGCCACCTCTTCTCGAAAAAACAAGCGACTGGACTGTGCATGTGCGCGAGCGCTACACGCAAGTTCTCAGCGCGTACCTGATTTTGCTGGAGCAAAATATGAACCCATTGCTCGACAAGGTTTTTGCGGCGCTAGGCAAGACCTGGCGCGACGATGAAGAGGCCGTGTTGAATAGCGTGAAAGCGTGCTCTGGCGTTGTCGGCTTTTACGCTGACACTCAAATGATTTTGGCTTCGTTGCTGCCGATGGTGGCGGGTCGCTTAGCAGGACAGGATACCGCGCAGCATCGTACAAACGGCTTGATCTTACTGGGTATGAGTATTGAAGGCATGACAGCAAGTACGATTGGGGCCCACCTGGAGGTACGAATCGCTAGTAGAAACATCTTCATGGTTTAACTTACACAGTTACTCACTGCTTTTTGTGTTGGTAACCTCATTTCAGCTTATTACCGAAGCTCTGTGTGATGCTGGTCTTCGCGAATCCGAAGTAGCGGACCTTCAAGATCAACTGGCTGGCGTCGTCTCAAGTATTGTCAAGACGGCCGGATCATCGCTTGCCCAAAAAGACGAGATCTGCTTCCGACTGTTTTGGGTACTGAGCCACCTCCTCGCCTCGGCTTCAGAATCGTCGGTTGCCTATGAAACAGTGAGTTGCATTCACGACGATGCTATTGAACCCGGCATACACTACTATCCGGAGCTAACGTACACTAATATGCTGGTTGATGTCAGGCAACCGAAGCGATGGAAGAGCTAGCAGTGAAAATGGAGAAACCTGTCGAGGTAAGGTTTAATTGTGATGATCTACTTTTTATTTTGTCGGTGAATAACTTTCTAACTGCGCCGTATTGTTATCGTCGCAGGTGCTTTACGGGCGCTATATGGGTAAACTCTTACAGATGATGGCGCTTCCTGCTGATTCAACCGCGAGTTGGCAGAAAAATAACCCAAACCGTGTATTGTTCGACTCACTTTGTCGTCGCGGGGGAGCGGTACGGAATGCTTATTCTTGATAGCGCGCATCCAACTTGCATTGACGATGAAATTTTCCAATTCTCCACGTATGCAGGCCTGCGGTGAGAATCTGGAGAAAATTGTGCCTGTTTTTCTGGTGCACCTGGACCCGGCCCACGATGCAGATGTCCGCCTCGCTTTCCTTGCTTTGTTGGAGACAATACTAGGAACGGATGCTATCAGCCAGGTACGTCAAATCCGAGGTAGTTCTGCAAACCCAATGACCAAAGTTTCTTACGGAGTTATTGTTTTGGTAATAGGCCTTCAAGCCATTTAGCGTCCCGTTGCTCCAGAAAGCTATCATTCCGAACATCGTTTGGCGTGGCGGACGTGTAGCTGCAACTATTAGGTGGGTTCCTGCGTTTGCGCTCGGATACTTGTTGCACCTGCTGACATTCACGCACTTCGCTCGCGCTATTTTCAACAGAAAAGTAGCTGTTGCATGTGCGTACACGCTGCTTCGCCAGGGTATTGCCGACCAACCGTGCTTGTTTGAGACTGCTCCCCAGGTACATGATTGTCTAGCTAGTGCACTCCTGCCTTCGCATTGCTAATATTTTTCGCTCTCTTGCAGATGCTGCCTGTACTGAAATCATCAATGGACGACAGTGATGCAAAGACTCGCCAACTGGTTTGCCTTGCATTCCAGTATCTTTTTGTTGCACTGCCTGGGTGCTTGGGAGGTATGTTGGACGTATATGTCTTCTACGAAACAGCTCGCTTACATAATGCGTCCTGTGCTTTTGCCAAGCAGAGGAGCCAGTACATCAACTCTACGCAGAGATTTTGAAGCGCCTGGATGATAGCAACGACACTGTGCGCAAGGCGGCTTGCCAGACGTTTGCCACCTTCCTTAAAGCCGCACCAAAGGAGCACTTTCAAGGGACGATCATCGACTATACTTTGGACTGCCTTTTTGTTCACCTAGACGATTCGGAACCCGACATCCAGGTAAGAAAGCGAAGCCGAAATGCCGCCTTGATGCTTCAGTAAATGCATTCAACCGACTAAATATGAACGCTTGTGTTTGCAGGAGGCTGTCTTCAACGTTTTGAAGGAAACGGTGGCTATTGACGCACCTCGACTGGCGAAAAAGGCGGAGGAGAACCGGACTCGCCATCAAAGTCCGCGTTACTGCGACCAGCTTCAGGAGTTAGCGACTGCAAAGTCATGATGATCTAGAGCTAGCTAGTACACGCAGCGTCGCCGCACTCGTTGAGCCATCACCGAACACGAACGAGCCCGTAAAAGATTTTCTGCACGTGAGAGATCACGCTGTCTCCAGCTTCTGCTCATCCAGGTTTTTGAAGTACGCGATCATCTCGTCGATCCGTCTCTTGTTTTCCTCCTCGTTCTGCAGCTGTCGCTCGTGCTTGAGCAGCTTCCGCTTGCGAAATGACGTCTTGTCTGTTTTGAAGGCGAAGCTCGGCGGTGATTCCTGGCTTGCAGCATTGCTGTCGTTCTTCTGCCTTTTCGACAGCCCCTTCTTGCTCGCACGACTTGCGCCACCTTTCCGCTTGCTCTTCCTGCCTGGTTTCGCCGCATTCACCGCATTCTCCTACGGGTAACGGCATGTCAGAGCTTGATCACTCCGTCACACCCAGATTCCTCGACTACCTTATCCCCATCATAAGAGCTGCCTATCAGTGACGTTTAGAGAGAAGAGAAAGGTTAGTGCCAAAAGTAACTGCAATCTTTCCTCAACTATATTTGCCCTCGCCCTTGTCTAGGTATCAGCCGGACATGACAACAGCGACGAAGGCAGGCAGGCAGGTCCGCTTACTGTCCTCTTCGGGCGTGTCGTCCAGCTCGTACGTCTTCTTGAGCGGCGCCTTGGGTGCTTGTCCGCGCGTCTGCATTGTGCCTGGATTCGCGAGTGCGCAGGGCAAATTGCGGAAGTTGAAGTGACAATCACTCCTCGCGATCTTAGGTGGTCGACGATTGGTTATTTTTGACCTGCTATTTTTGGCGAACCGCAGCTTGCCAACAGTTTTTCTGCGCCGCGGGACATTTCTCTTCCCCCGCGATCACACAAAGAACTAAGCAGCACCGCCGCCATGAGCGCCATGAAGGTCGCGTCCGACGAGCCCCAGGGAACCATCACCATGGAGGTGCAGCAGCACGCGCTGCAGAAGATCAGGAACCAGCTCATGAAGGCTGTCGATATCCGCAACGTGCGCGGCATCTCCCAGTTCTTTGGATTCGGTGCGTCTGGGATCATCGCGGCGTCCAGTATCGCCTCGAGTAACTTCTCGCTAACTGGTGTGCTGCACTCAATTGTATGGGAACTTTGCAGGCGAGGAGAAGCCCTTCAATGTGCCTGGGCGTGAGATCCTGGCCTCCCGATGCCGCAAGAACGCGCTGTTCTTTAGTGCCAACTACGCCATCTCCGCGGCGCTGGTCGGCGTCGTCACGATGTACGTGAACGAACACTTGGTATGTGCTCATGTAGGAGCAACAACGTTTGTACTGACTTCTTTGTATTGCTGCCGTGTTGGATTCGATGCAGCCTCCTGAACCCGTTCTTCCTGTTCGTACTGATCTGCCTGGGCGGGTTTTGGATCTACATGTCGAGCGCGTCGGCGAACGAGTCGCCGGAGAACCCGACAAAGATTATGGGACGCACGGTGACGCCCGACCAGCGCAAGCTGGGCATGCTCGGAGGTTTGTTGTTGCTTGTGAACGCATGCTTGTGTCGGAGATGTCGCTCACGGAAATCTGTGTCTCGTGGTGCTTGCAGTGAGCGCTGCTGTGATTGTCGTGTTCGGAGGCTCCATTCTGTTCACGATTTGCTCGGCTAGGTAGGTTTGCTGGATACCTTTTTGGCAAGGTTGCGACTGAGATTTTCATCATGCTTACGGTTGCGATTTTGTGTTGTGCCGCAAATTATAGCGGCGCACTCGCCATTTCGCACGCGATTCTGCGCGACTGCCCCTCTATCCGTGAGGAAGACGAGTTGGGCTTCTTGTCAAGCGAGGCAGACCAGATTGCAGACACTGTTTAAACGTGACCTGAACATCATGCTGAGGACAACTATCTAGGTCTGCATAGATTGATCGGAAAGAAGCTTCTCGGTGTTGCGCACGATCACTAGGAACAGCAGCAGCTCAGAAGCTTAGCAATATCAACTCAGTTTCGCCGACATTTTTTGACTTGAATTTAGCTGATGATCGAGCAAGAGCGCAGTGAAGATGGGGCTACATCCTACTGCAGCTAGCTTCCTGGCTACGGAGGAAGAGCTGCACAGAGTCGCGGGCGAAAAGGCGAGTACTCCGCTGCAATTTGTAGCACGATACGAAATCGCAGTCATACATGTACGCAAACCCGGTGGTTTTAACATGCCAAAAAAGTATCCAAGCAAATACCGAGCAACTCGTGCCCAGAATGGAGCCTCCGATGACAACAATCACGGGCAGCATTCCTGACACAAGCATACTCTCACAAGTAGTAGCATACTGTACACCTTCGAGCCGAGCTTTTGTCGGGTTCTCCGAAGAGAACTGGTGAAACAGATTCCCAACGTGTGTCCGATGTGATAAATGTGTCATTTAGAGTAGTCTAACAGTAACTGTAAACCAAGGCCTGTGCTCTTGGTACCGTTTTCTATGCACTTGTTCTGTTAACCGAGCAGATTTGGCCTCATGCCATCGTTGTTCTCTTCGTAGACAAATGTAAGCTGGCAGCACGTCCGGAGTGAAAAGTTGGTGCGTTCGGAGGAAGCTTCATTTGCGGCGCTGGTGCCGAAGCGCTTATTAGCAAAACAGGAAAGCTTTATTAAAATCCAGCAGCTGAGCAATGCCGTCGCTGCTGCTGACTTAACCACTGCAGATGGTTTACCTGTGAAAAAAGCTGCTGCCAGTTGAGCCAATTCTGCTGCAGGTTTAGCATGTATACTGTTGCTGTTGATTGACTCGCTCCTGGGCGGCGATGAGATGCTGTTGCTGCTTGTTGAGCCGCTCCTGCAACGCGGTATTCTGTTGCTGCTGCATATCAAGTCTGGGTCGATTGGGTGCCCCCCAACGATGATAGGAATCCGGCGCTTTAAATGAGCTATGATCGGCTGCAATACTGTATCATTTCCTGCGCCAACAGGGTCACCAGTTCTCGGTTCCTTGATTTTTACCGACGGGCTTGGCTCTCGAGACCTCTTCTTCACAGATTTGGGGAGGCTCCACAGTGCGTTGATGCATGCATCTTTCAAACTGTCCTTGAACGTTAGAACAAGGTGGTTGTCCTTATCCATAAAAGCAAAGCCCGTGTGAATGCTCGCTTCAAAAACCGACTCCGCGCCAAAGCTTGTCACGTAAGTACTCCGGAAAGCTGATCCCCTGTCGTACGAGCTGGCGAAGGCACCCACAACTACCGGCAACTGCTCTTCATCGTCATCGAAATTGCTGCTTCGGGCAAAGTTGAAGCATGGCATTTTCCTCGGTTATTCGCGGCGACACTTGCTGCTGAGGATGGCTGCTTCTGGTGCCTACAAACAAAGCTGTTGGTACGCTGAACCCTTTGATGGCGCGACCCATGTGATCATCATCCGTGGTCGCGTTGACTTGTTTGTCTTTTGCGGTTCATCGTACCCGCAGCGAGTATGGTGCCATACGAGGTACAAACGCGGCCAGTCCGTCTGAAGGATGGTACGAGTAGACACCGGATTGCGCCACAACCCACGAAATTCCGGACGTGGCCGAGCTTCAACGCATAGCTGAGTCTCCCCATGTCTTCCCTGCAACGGCGGCAAGGCTGGTCTGCGTGTTCCCAGACTCACGATGCGTGATCAAGCCGGGCGGCAGCGACCGTGTTCGGAAGACATCTCATCCGTGATAATACATAACGCAGGTGGACGCCTACCGACACGTGCGGACGTCTGCCGACACTTGTTACCTCTTTCAGCGTGCGCCTGGTGCTGCAGGCGCCGCTCCGCCCGGCTTCCTCTCCGACTTGAGCACCACGGGGTTTGCTCGATTCGGCGTTTCGCGATCATCGATCGCCGGACGAGAGCCGCGGGCGCCGGCTTGAGGTCCCTCCTTCGCGCCGGACTGTGACGGCGGCACGGCGGCGCCAATGAAGCGGTGGCACGGGGCTTCTGCGCCTCCACC
>JAIKVE010001511.1:0-11386 GCA_024679115.1 Phytophthora pistaciae
TAGCCAGGAGGCTCAACCAGATGACTCTTAACTAGCGTAATGAACGCGAGACCACGTTTACTACTACAATGTAAACAATGATGACTACGATATGGTAAACAATGATGGCAATGCTTTTGCAACGGATGTATCAAAGGCAAATCTTTGAAGGGAAACCCACATCAGCGTGGAAAAGCTGTACTGGATTGAGTTCATGGTGACTGCCGTCCGCTAGTTGAAGCGCTAGCAAGGAGGAACAAGACGAATTCCCAAACCGTGGAACAAGACAAGCTGATCGGCAAACGTAGCTCACAAAATGTTGACCCAGGTCACTTGAATGTGGCTATCTGGGTGTTCCTCATAACTTGGCGCTTTGTATGTATTGCTGTCAGCCACTTGCTTAGTAGGGACTTGCTGATTCGCGAGTCACTCTACTGGACACTAGAAGGAAATTCACCGCGAGGGTGCCCCTATCTTGAGCCCGATATTTGTATTCGCCTCGACATTATTAGCGCAAAGGTCCGTGCGATGTGATCTGTAACAACGAATCAACTGTAAAAGTATCATCGGTGAGCAGGGCAAGGGTCTCGTTTTGAAGTATTATATAACGTAAAACCGTTCCTCAACGTTAACGTTTACTTTCGTAACGGATAATAGATAGTGACTTGGAATTCGACATGCTCTCAACGCACTACACAACTAGATAATACATAATATGTATCAACGCAATTCACCCTATTATGGTGAATTGCGTTGAAAGCACGCCGAATCCTGCGTCTCTTAATATATCAACCGAACTTTGGCTGCAATAATTAGAATACCTCCACATTGCGACCTGGCATGAGCCCTTCCTGAGCCTTAATAGCCTTCGACGAAGAGCTCGCGCCAACTAGTCTTGTTTATAGTACTTTTGTGCTCTTGAACCTTCATCCAAGTACAATACATAACGTATTCATGTACTTACCGTACGCACATGTACTGGTGCTACAGTAGGCATTATTACGTGCATCTGACAGTGTGAATACAGGCACGGATAATGCATTGCCCTCTCCTAGTCGTCAGAAACGGATCCCAAAACATATCCCAGATGGCAATAATGAATCGCTTGGAGGGAATCCCTGCTCACGCAAGTCACTACAATACCTCGAAACCCAAGTTTAGTGGTCACTTGTAAAGCTACCGTCAGCATGACACTTCGGAAATCGCAGTACGGAACGCAAACACCCTCCCCCGTCATCGCCACCAAGAAACGATGCGTGCACTGTGTGCTCTACTGGCTGTAGCTGTTCTCCTCTTCACGGCAGCAGCAACGGCGAGTGCGACGGCCGTGATAAGGAGGAACCACAACGATCCCAAAAACAACAGCAAACAAACTCTGCGAAGTTACGGAACGACAACGGAGACGAAGAAAACTTGGGCTTACAGTGATGACGAAGGCGATAAAGACACCAAGGGTGAAGAAGAGCGCGTTTTCAGCCTCAGAAAGATTCTTGGCTTGAAGAAGGCGTCTCAGAAGGCCCCCGTTGTGGAAAAGGCTCTTGAAAAGGTTGCGAGCTTGGAGAAAAATGCCTCCGTTCCTTTTTCGGACTTATTCCTTGTGTCAGACCTCAAGAAGATGGCGCAGGTGTCGTGTAGGAACACGCGCTAAAATATATATTGGCACACTTCCCACCAACAACACTCACTAAGCCCGAAGACTCACTGAGCTTGTTAGGGTTAGAACCTGAAGGCCCAGGAACTTTCCCTTGCACCGGGTTGATGTCTCCTCTGTGCACCGTGTTTCCGCTTAGTCAACTGACGGAAACCCAGCGTCACTAGCCACGAGCACAGGCTAGCACGCTCTCACACGCAAATATATATACCTCGCAGGCCCTCAGAAAGGAAGGGTCCCAGCCAGTCACGGCTTGATACGAGGGTGCCGGAGCTATACTCCGGCAGGAAGGATAAATGGAGTGCGCTCTCGCTCCTCCACTACTCGGCGACGACTCGTCGCTCTAATACACGGCCACTTCTTCTCTGCTCTTGGCCTGACCACGGGTAAACACACGCTACGATACTAGTAGGCGCGTCCACCGACAGTCATAATCCTACCAACAGGTTTATCCAAATGCTACGTGTACTCACCGTTAGCCCGGACGTCTTCCTTGTGTGGTTGAGAGGAAAAGCTGTTCTGTCATTGTTGCCCAAAGGGCTTATCTGTTCTATCTTCTCTTTCCTATGGTTCAATACAAATATCTAGTCTAGACGCGTCCGTTTTGGATCTTCCAGGTAACCACCCGTCCCTTCAGAGTCCTCTCGACGGCTCGGATGGTCTCCCGACAACTCGAAGAGTCGCCCTAGGTTCGGGTCTCAGGCCAAAGTTCGCTGTAGGTTCGGGTCTCAGGCCAAAGTTCGCTGTAGGTTCGGACCGTACTTGAAGCTCCGGACTTCGAGCGTGGATGCCGACGAGCCTTCGTCACTGGTCCAAGCTGACCAATCAGTGACCGTCGAACACCATCGAACGATTGGCGATGTGCCTTGACTGCCAGTTGAGTTGACGCCGAATGCCGCGGTGCTGCCGTTAGCCCTCGCGCAGCATTCTCGATACCACAAGAACATTGTCAGTTTCCATCACTCTGTCCCACAACTCGCTCAGCTAGCGTTTGCATGACTCTGACGAATGGAATGATATTCATGGCAACGAGAAGAAGTGACACCGTACAAAGACTTCGTTTTGAATTAGAAAAGCGTTCCTTCGCACGTATATGTTTTAACGTATCCAGCAGTACCCGTAGTGCATTCGCCTTGCTTAATCGCCTTCAACTACATGCTGCCATTCACAACTAACCCCAGTCGGGCGTTTTGCTAGGACAAACCTAAATTTCACTTGATTTCAGTATAGTGTACCACAAATTTTGTCCTAGACGGACCGCCAGACGGACCGCTAGGACAAAATTTGTGGTACACTATACTGAAATCAAGTGAAATTTAGGTTTGTCCTACCATTTGTCCTAGCAAGAGGGGCGACTGGGGCTAAGTACTGACCAAAATGTTATAAATGTTCACTCACAAGAAACGGTGATATACCTTTAAGTACGGATCCAGCGCCTAAAATAGCCTAGCATAGTACTGGGGCGGATCGGCAGTTGATTGAACCAGTCGACCAATCCGCAGAACCCGCAGTATATAACTAGCCACGCGTATCAACCGCAACCTTACGTGCAAGCCTTATGAGAACAACGACTTCTTGGCTGGTCACTAGCCGCTAGGGGTTTGACTCTCTAAGAGACAGGTGAAGTGTGAGCTCTAACGGCTCGAGCCCCGCACCCAAAACAAGATCCTTCCGCCTTTTGCCGAGCAGAGAACAAAGGTAACTACCGCTAATAAAGTCAGCCTTTGCCCGTGCAGACAAGTTCTTGCTGTTCCTGTGTGCACTGCCAAGTACAAGTGACTCATGGTTATGAGCCCAAACGAGAGGGGCCTGGACGGCGGGCGCGTTGACACCGCTCGCTCTCTTCGATTCGACGGCAAGAACTTCATCGCCTACAAGGAAGGATTGAAGGCGGCTCTAAAGGCTCGGAAATGCTGGAAGATTCTCATCGGAAAACGGCCTAAGCCCAAGAGTGATGGAACTCCTGAGGTTGCAACGCGTCGCAAGAAGTGGAAGCAGAGGGCCCTCATGATCAACGACATCCTCACGAACACGCTGGACGACGGAACGCGCGTGCGTCTGGCTCACCTGGAGACTCCGCAGGCAAAGTGGGGCGCTCTGGTGGAGGACTTCGAGAAGAAGTCGTTTGCTGTGGCTCTTTTTAAACGGCGTGAGTTGCTCAATGTGGAGTTCGATGGTGAACACGAGTCGATACGGGATTACATCCACCGTGTTGAGGCGATTCGTCAAGAATTAACTCTCATGGGGGAGGAAGTCTCTGACCGTGAGGTGATCACAGCTTTATTGACCGGGCTGGGTGAGAAGTACGAAAGTCTGGTGGAGACTTTTGACAACCTTGATGACAACACCTTGTATCAAGTCAAGGTCAAGTTGACCAGCAGGGAGGAGCGTATTGTGCAAGCGAAGGCGGTATCAGAGGCGCGTGCTCGGAAGAGCAGTGAACATTCAGGAGGAGCGCACCAACAGCAGCATCCGCACGGGGAGAGTGCATTCTTCACCCACGGGAGCAGGAAGCGCCATTCTGGCGGTAGTGGAGCTGCTCAAGGTGGACAGCAAAAGTGGCGTCGTTCCAACATCAAGTGCTGGAACTGCAACAAGTGGGGCCACTACGAACGTGAATGCACGGCTCCGAAGAAGGACCAGTCAGCTAAAGGAAAGCAGGGCAAGGGCAAGAAAGCTGCTAAGGGCAAAAATGAAGACACCCATGGCGATCTGCCGGGGTATTACAACCCTTATGAGGAAAAGCCCAAGGGCAAGCCTGTTCACATGATTGAAGTTGTTCATGGTGATGGTGCGCCTTGTCTATCATCCAGGACTGAGTCTGCTGCTGGCTTTTACTTGTCGTTCGTCTTGGACAATGCGTCTGGAGTGAACATTTGTGGATGTCGCGATGCGTTTTTCTCGCTGACTGAGGACAACGGCACGGTGATGAAGTGGGTGGAGAAATCAGCGACGCTGAAGCCTAAGTACAAAGGGCTGATTAAACTGCTAATGGTAGATGCGGTCACAAAGATGAAAGTGCTGGTCACCGTTGAGGCTCTGTTTGTGGATGGAGCTACGAACATCCTCTCACAGCGTTTGATGTATCTACAGCACGGATTCAAATCGCAGACCAGTGACGATCAGGAGACGAACCTGTTGACTAACCAAGTGATGAATTACAACTGGAAGTTCAGCATGGTTGACGGCTTGTACCAGTCGAAGGTGGAGATACCTCGTTCCTGTGAATCGTTACCAGTGTTGCAGGTCGCTGCCCAGCCACCACCCTCGTCTTCTTTGAAGCTCTGGCAGGCGAAGTTTGCGCACGCGAACTTCCTGACAGTCAAAGAGATGGAGGCAAAGAAACTCGTGACGGGCATGCGTTAAAAAGCAGAAGGATAAGAAACTCAAAGGAGACTGCTAGGATAGTATACTAATGGGAAAACGTTATACTTAGGTTTTGTATGTGTACTTGTATTATAGGGGGGACTTCGATCGGAAAAGCCCCGTTATTATACGAAGACGAACTCCCAGACGGTGGACCAAGGTAAGTCAATGGATGAGTGCATCGGTAGCTTTCTGTCGAGCCTTGAGTAATCAGTAACAAGTCTGGTTGGCGCGAGATCTAAGTTGCGTGCAACGAGGCTGTTAAGGCTCAGGAAGGGCTCGAGGTATTCCCCACCATCAATGGCGGATCCACGCTAGACGTGGCGGTTGGACCCTCAGTAAGGCTGATGAATCACTTGTACTTGGCAGTGCACACAGGAACAGCAAGAACTTGTCTGCACAGGCAAAGGCTGACTTTATTAGCGGTAGTTACCTTTGTTCTCTGCTCGGCAAAAGGCGGAAGGATCTTGTTTTGGGTGCGGGGCTCGAGCCGTTAGAGCTCACACTTCACCTGTCTCTTAGAGAGTCAAACCCCTAGCGGCTAGTGACCAGCCAAGAAGTCGTTGTTCTCATACTCTCTTCTCGACTTCGTTACTGCCACTGCATGAGCCCTAGTAGCACCAAACAAGTCACTCAGAACAAACAGCACAGATTCCTGTCGGTCGCAAGAATTCTTGCCGCTTGAACAACATGCATTTCCATATGCACTTCACACACTGCGCGGCAGCATGCGCGGTCTGGCCTTCCACCTTGTTGCAGAGCTCTACATCTTGCCAAACCGTCACTTCGACAACTCATCAGCAATGCAGGCTCTCTTCTGTTTGCAACAGGTCCAAAGCTGGTCATCAACACCAATGAGACTCAGCGTGAACTCAGCTGGTCGTCAACCGCAATGAGACTCAGGTAGTCAGCCTCCTCTTTCCACTCATCAGATTTGCCCAGGGCTGCCAACCCGACCGCACGTACTCCAAGTCGTGCTCGGTGGCGCCGGAACGGTTCAACAGGCAGTGATTTCGTCAGCAAGTCGGCCACATTGTCCTTCGACGTCACCGACCTCACGTCCATGCCATGTTCGTCCACATACTCACGTATCTTAAGGTCCTTGATTCTGAGCTGCTTGGTGTGACGGTGCTTGCCCGCGTGCTGCATCAACTCACGCGCACTGGTTGAGTCACAGTACAGTGCAGTTGCCACTCTCGGCAACTTCAACTCGTCCACCAGCTGCTCCAGCCACACAGCGTCATGCGCGCCTGCATTCGCTGCGATCAACTCTGCTTCACACGTGCTCTCTGCAATGATTTCATGCTTCCAGGTCTTAGCTGTAATTAATTGCCCATTGCAGAAAACCGTAAAACCACTCACAAACTTCATATCACCCCCTTCTGAGGCGAAGTTTGAATCTGTGTAAACCTCGATGTGGAGCTTGTCATACTTCCTCGCTTCCACCAAATCGTACGTGAGACCCATGACCTGGCTACCGATCAAATAGCGCAGGACCCTCTTAGCTGCTCGCCAATGCACAGCACTGTACTTCTCCAAGAACTTGCTCAGCACTCGAATTGCTGTAGCTAAGTCTGGACGAGAGCCGCTCACTAAGTACTGCAAGCATCCGACCAAGCTGCTATACGGCAGGCACTCATCATGCTTGTGCTCGTCATCACTAGCTGGCTTCAACCTCACTGCATCAGTCGTCATAGGAGTGCTTACTGGATAAGCAGTATCCATACGAAACTTCTGCATGATGTCTTGCACGTACTTGGTTTGCTGAAACATCACCCGACTTTCCGGCTCATACGTGATCTGCAGGCCCAGCAAATAGTTCACAGTCCCAAGATCCTTCATGTTAAAGCGAGCCATCAGCTTATCAGAAATGAAATTCACATCTTGTTCACAGCCAATAAGCAAAATGTCGTCTACGTAGATCGGTAAGAGCACTAGCCGTGTCTCCACACGGATCCAGTAGAGAGCTTCGTCCTTGAAACACCGGCGAAATCCGAACTCCACCAGTGCCAAGTGCAACGTGCTGTTCCAGTTCCTCGGCGATTACCGCAGACCGTAGATGCTGCGCTTCAACAGGCACACCCAGTCCTCATAGCCGCGCTTCACATGGCCTTGAGGTTGCTCCATATAAATCACACGATCAATTGGCGCATTGAGGAACGCTGTGACGAAGTCGAACTGCCTCACAACGGCTTTCGTCAGGCCAGCGTACAACAGCACGAATCTGAGCGTCTCAAAACGCACAACAGGAGCAAACGTGTCGTCAAACTCCAGCCCCCAAATCTGAAGGCACCCCAGAACTACCAATCTTGCTTTGAATCGCAGCAGTCGGTGTTCATTCTCCTTAAGTACCCACACCCACTTATTATTCAGCATATGAGCGTGTTTCGGCCTCGGCACCAAAGTCCACGTTCCGTTCTTCAGCTGTGCTAAGAATTCCTCCTTCGTGGCATCCAACCAACGAGCACACTGCGGTAAAGCCATCATTTCCGCCCACGTCGCTGGAACTTGCAGGCCAATCGTGGCTGTAGACGACGCAGACGAGCTGAACACACTCGCGATAAAGTCCTTCAAGCGCGCAGGCTTCTTCCTCTCGCGCTGAGACCGACGCGGCTCGTTCACTTCCACCGGCAGGTGTCGCTTTCGTTTGGGTGCAGCCTGCTTTTCCTCGAGACTCTCTTCTTTTTCCTCAGAATCTTGTGCCGCGCTATCATTTTGGTTCACACTCCCCCTTTGCGTCGGCACATCACGAGAGTCATCGATCTGATCATTAGGAGCAGCGCTAGCCGAACGCTCAACTGCTTGCTCTCCACTCTCATTAGTGTCAGCAATCTCTGCACTCTCACTAGGGTCAGGCAGTTCCGCAACAGGCAAAGTCACAAACGGCAGCTTCGTGCTGTCAAAATCGGGTCTGTGTCTTTGGCGATAGACCACGTTCAACAGCTTCTCCACATATTCACTCGATACTGTCGTTTCCTCAAAGAACGTCACGTTCTCCTTCCGATGCTCTGTTATCAGCCCAGTGGTTGAGTCAAGTAGACGATACCCCTTGGTCTTACTTGCGTAACCCACCATCAACGCGGGTGCACCTCGCACTGACAGTTTGGTATGTCGGTACACCTTGTCCACGAACTTCAACGCCAGACAGCCAAAAGGACGCAAGTGCTTCACACTCGGCTTCACGCCGAACATTTTCTCATGCGGCGTCAAGTTGCTCTTGTTGCCTTTCGTGCTCGTGCGGTTGATGGTCTCAATCACGTACGCGGCGGCCACACCCCACAACATGCCGGGCATACCGCTGTTGTACAACACAGCTCTGACGTTGTTGAACAATGTACTGTGGGCCTTCCCAATCAAACAGGCTTCTTCAGGTGTGTGCGGATGCGAGAATATCTGCAGCGATTCACCCCTCAACTGCTCCGCCAACTTTGTGTTCACGAACTCCGGGCCTTGATCCGAGTCAAAAATCCTCACATCCTTCTGATGCTTTGCCTTTATGTGGTCGCGGAAATCACGCAGTCGATCCACAGTTTCCTCCTTATTCTGCTGCAGGTATAGCCACTGGTACCATGAGCCTTCATCAATCAGGTGCAAATACACCGAGTGCTTCTCTACCGTAGGTACGTCGGTGAAGCCCAGGTCCATGAACACTTTGTGAAACGGTACTGTAGTTCGCTCCGGAGCAGTCTTCCGATGCGACATCCGCTTCATCTTGGCCATATCACAGTTGTATTATAAGACCCTATATCAGGATATACTATTACTATAATACCGGTGCACTATTCGGTTGTCATCATCGTTCACGTATCCGTTCGTCATCATTGTTCACGTATCGCGGTTTACCATGTATCCTAACACATATTACATCTATAATGGTTTACTGCTTTGTCGATTCCGGCATGTCCAGTCGCTCCCAATTTTCAACTCGCCCTTCCAGCAATAAAACGATAAAACTTCAGTCTCCAAGTCGCACGATGCAACTCCTCCAGCTTATGGGAGTGGCCCTCCTAACTCTCGCCAGGCCTCTCGAAGCGGTTGAAGTTCCTGCACTACCCGCGGCTAACACTTCGCACTGCCCTGGGGTCCACATCGCAGACTCTTTTGCGACGAGGTACCTAAGAGCAAACGCTTCCGACGACTACAGTGGCGGTGAGGAAAGAGCGGGGCTGGGCGAAAAGGTGGCAACCCTCTTCTCCTTCTCGAAGGTAACCCCAGAGCGCCTTCAGAAGTGGCTCGACGAGGGGAAATCTGCCGACACGGTCTACGATCGCATGCGTCTCAAAAAGAAGGCGGGGAGGGGGCTGCTACACGACGCCCAATTCGTTGAGTGGCTCAAGTACGAGTGCCAAGACGCCCACGAAGATCACGTCCGCAATCCCGACACTGACTACTCACTACGGAGACGCCACCCTGTACAATATGATTATGTCTGCGAAGAATTTCACGAAATCCAAGGATCTTGCCACGAGACTGGAGACCGAGCAAATGCAGTATTGGGTGGCCACTGCAAAAGCCCCCGACGACGTCTTCCATTCCATGAAGTTGGACAAGTTGAAGGAGAATTTCATCAGAAAGCCCGAGTTCCTCGCTTGGGTCAAGTACGTGGACGACTTCAACGCAAAATATCCCGAAAACCCAGCATCGATGGTCCCGACGCTCGTGAAGTACCACCGTAAAGAAGTGAATCTCTTCAGAATTGCTGAGGCGGCGAAGAACGTGGAAGGAACCAAAGCTATCGCCACCGAAATCGAGGATCACCTGATCAAATTCTGGCTAACCAGTCGGAAATCCCCCGATGAGGCTCTAGCAGACCTCAATCTCGAGATGACGGTGTATTTGCTGATGGAAAAGCCACTCTTCAGCAGTTGGCTCAAGTATACGAACGCGTACAGCGCAAGATACCCCCAAGGCAAGGCGACAGCGGTCGAGGCATTGCAGCGAACATTCGGCAACGCTGCTGTTGCGAGGATGCTTGCTGAAGCGAAAACGAAAGATACAACGCGGACGCTTGCCACCACACTGGAGACTGCGCAGCTAGAGACGTGGTGGGCCAGCAGAAATCAGTCGAAGACGTGCGTAAGCTGCTGGATCTCCACGCGAAATTTGACCTCACGGAGAACCCCCTGCTCAACACGTGGGTCTCGTACATGAACATGTACATCAAGCAGAACCCGGGCGAGGCCACTGCACTATTCCCCAAGTTGGAGACTCAGTTAACGGATAGAGCCACGAACTGGATCCTCTCAGCAGCCATGAAGTTCCCCGGTATGGAAAGCGCGGCAAGCCAACGGCAGATGGAGATGATCAAGGGCTATGCGGCGAGAAACGAATCCCCAAAAAAAGTATTTCGATTGTTGAACCTTGACACTGCGGGGGATAACCTCCTCGTCAGTCCTTTGGGCGCGAAATGGCTGGCGTACTCGAAGGATTTCAACAAGAAGAACCCGGAGCAACGAGAGTCGCTGTACAAAATAATTCGGGTGCAATACAATTCCCCGACCGCCGAACGAATGATCCAGGTCGCGATGAACAAACCCGGCACCGTGAATATTGCCAAGCTGATGCAGAGGGAGCGGTCCGCAGAGTGGCTCGACGATAAGTACCATCCCCGGTTTGCGTTCCTTGACCTGGACCTGAACTATGTTGGAGAGCAAGTTCTTACCAGTCCGAATTTCAAGATATGGGCCAGGTATCTGGATGATTTCAACCACCGGTATCCCGAGGAAAAAACTACGATGATCGACGGTCTCCGGGCCAACTACAACGATAGAGCTATTGCGGACATACTTCATGCGGCCAAGCAGGCTACCAAGACGGAAAAACTGGCGACGGATTTGGAGAGTGCGCTAGTCAACGCGTGGCTAGCTGAGAAGAAGACGATAGAATACCTCCAAAAGCGGTTCGGTCACTCTTCAATTACCGCCAATTTGATCGAGAGATATGCCGCGAAGCTCGATGCGCTGTCAGGAAAAACCTTGTAATCAAGGGTTGAGTGGGGGGGGGGGCGGTAGATACGGTATGCTGGTAATACATCTCATTGCTTGTGTCTATGATTGGTGCTTGTCTTGGCCTGTTTCGGCGAAACAAAGTCCCCGGCCTGAAGATTTGGGGGTTCAAATTCTCTTAAATTTCTTTTAGAGTTAGAGGGCGACTGGAATCTCCGGTCTGTCGATTACTTGCACAATTTCCTCGGCCTGCTACACAGACATCTCCCAAAAACAATGCTTTAGCACTTACAAGTACGTATTGTGACAAACTGGGGGGTTCAGTTAATCATTTCTCGGCGCCGTTGCTGTCACAAGCATTTGTGACGTGCTTGTGGCACAAATGTTGGGATATTTTATTACATGTTCCTGTGAGCCTTTATAACATGTGGTGATGTGTCACAAA
>JAIKVE010001512.1:0-11377 GCA_024679115.1 Phytophthora pistaciae
AGAAGTTCTCAGAGAAGTCCACGCGATGTGGATTGACTCGTTCGAGAAGAAGGCTTGACGGAAAAGACCCAGCTGTTGACCGTTAAGCGTGAACACCCGTGTCCACGGTTTGGTGGGGGAGGGTGTAACGGGGTTACACGAGAGTTTACCTGAAGGGTTACGAAGTGGGTACACACTGTCTAACCTAACTCAGTAGGAGAATCAGTACATGGCTTCACAGCCACTGATTGTGCATATAACTAGGTTTCACTATGCTAGATAGTGAACCAGATACATTCACACCGTAGGCGGCTTGCCGCGATAAAGAGAAATACATTCAGTTTGAGATTCACACAGTTAAGAGTTAAGGGCTGACTCTTGGAGTCCGTAAGGTGTACGGACTCGTACGTTCTGGTATTAGAACGGGCTATCTTAAGCTGAGACTCTGTGAGTCTGTCACGTCTTCCTCTGACGCTAAAGCTACGGCAGCCCCCTGCAAGGACGTATCGAGAGTTTCTGGTACAGTGGAAGGGTTATGACGAGCCTGGCTGGGTTGATGAAGCGGATCTCAAGTGTGGAGCTCTATTGCACGAGGTTCTTCGAGATCGCGTGAACCGGAACCGATTCAGCGCGATGCAGTCTCACGAGGAGGAGTGAGATCGGAACACCAGGGCGAGCTGGTCGCCTTGGTGAGCGAGATGGATGACAGATCGACGGGGAGGCCGTCGATCGGAGGAAGGGGTAGCATATGAATGAGTGTGTGCATGTGAATGCAGATCGGATGATTATGGAGCGACTACATGGGGTTACGATGATGGATCTTGGCTGATCACGCTCAAGGCGGACGGATCGGCTCGAGATCGATGACGATCAAGGAAGAAGATGGAGTATTACGATGGAATGTGTTGATCCGATGATTCCTGGCTTCGAACCTGACAGATCGGCCTCCGAGGAAGCTGGACTTGGACGACAGCGTGAGCCGACGACGTGGACTTGGACGAGCGCTCGGCGACCGCAGACTGGGCCGGACGAGTCTTCATGTGGGAGCCTCGTGGACGGCAGCGAAGAGTCAGCAAGCGGAGCGCCGCAGTGGTCCTACTTCACCCCGCGTTGGTCCTCCGTCGGCTTAGCGGGCGATGAGGACTCTGCTGCACTCGACACCGACTCTGCTGCACTCGACACCGACTTCTCACCCAACGCTTGGACCGACGCCTGGAGCTCGCGCTCTGCAACCGCAGCCTGAGATCGACCGATGTCTCGCCAGCGCCAGCTACAACATGAGTTGGCGATGGAGCGTCGGCGCTGGAAGCAGAACCGTCATGCGTTCTGAGTGCTTGAGCGGCCGCAGCTTGCAGACGGGTTCCCGCATGCTGACGCAGGGTACAGCCGAGCCTTCGGTGACTGAACAGGAGCTTGGCCGTTGCTGGAGCGTGAGCGAGGCTTGCTGGAACACTGCAGCAGGGCGAAGAACAGCCAAGGACTCAGGTGAAGGCAGTCGAGACGCGCACAAGCAACAATAGAGGCACACACTCACCATGACATCGAAGCAGAGAGCGCGGATGGCGCCGGCTCGTGGTTCGCCCAGAGGAGTCGGCACGCGTGCACGACGGCAGGACAAGAGGACACCACGCCACTCGCCACTCGTACCGGTTCGGGTCGAGGTGGGGGCTGCTGTGGTGTCGAGAAATGCCGGCCGGAGAACAGCCCCGCGCCGAGTCCCAACGGACTGAAACCGGCGAGTGATAGCGAGCCCTCTGATTGGCTACGCACATTCCCTGCATTAGAGTGACAGATCGACAGTCATTTAGTGAACAGGCACGGCGGGTCATAATAAATCCCTGCCGGGCCCTCCAAGTAGTCATAATGGGTACAAGCTTTACCTCTCATTAGGAATTCGGACATAAGCCGAAGTGTCGTCCAGTCGTAGGATCGGCTCGAGGATTCGGCTGGCACTTGATATTTGTAAAGACATTAGGGATTAGTTATAGGGAAGGCCTCACAGCCTCTAATCACTAAACAGAGCAGAATCCCCCCCCCCCCGAAACCACACAAGGGTCAAGTCCGTCTACCGGTAAGTCTTCGCTTAGCTGTAGAGTCTGGATACGCTCGGCCGACACGGGGTATGTCTGCCGGTGAGCATAAGGTACATTGACATCCCTGGAAAGGCCAAGAGTGAGTAGTGGCCGAGTGTTGGAGGTATGAGATACCTCCCTGTACGTTTGTACGTTTGCCTGGGTGTGTGGCGTAGCCCCCAGTATATTCGACTCCCAGCCGAGGCTTCGATTGGCCTGGTACCCTTCCTTCTGAGGGACCGCAGTGGGTTTAGCATGGAAGCGCGTGTGTGCATTGTATCCTAGCCGTAGCTCGTGGCTAAGGGTGCTCTTATATTTGATTTGCGGTCTCTACCTGCCTGACCGACGACTCGCATAAGGTACATTCCAGCCCGGTGTAAGGGATCGGATCTGGTCTTCAGAATTAATCCCAACAATAAGCACCGATCTTTTAGGAGGGAAGCGTGTTGTTGGTAGGGGCTCGTCCCAAGCCTTGGCTAGAGGGGCGAGAACTCGTTAAATCGTGTTTTCCTACACGACAGAAGCTTGACTCGTGGCAGCCGAAGGCGCAGCCTGGAGACTGCTCGCCACCCCGCGTGCACCTGCAGAGGCGGGAGTTGGTGACGGCGCAGCTCCGGCGCTGTCAGTAGCAGCAGACGAAGGTACGAAAGCCGCAGGAACTGCATCCGAAGGCTGGGGCCGTCGGAGCACCCCGCTTGCAGATGAAGAGGCGGGAGTTGGCACCGCCGAGGCATCCGAGGCTGGCTCCAAAGAACCGATGGGATGCCCCATGGGGCCGAGTAGCTGTGCGTTCTGCAGCAAGACGCATCAAGTAGAAGACGGTTAGACACGGTGGAGCGATCAAGAGCAGCGCACAAGCACATCATACGAAGACTCACCTGAGCGACTGGACCGAGGTCCGGGAAAGTGAAGGGCGGGCGCTGCCAGGGCCACCGGACGACTGCATGGCGACAGAGCACGGAGAGGCGCGAAGGCACCACGGCACTCATCACTTGGGACGGCTCGGGCCGAGTTGGGGGCCGCTGTGAGATCGGGAAATTACTGCAGCCGGGCGAGTTCCGGCCGAGGTCTAACTGCCTTGAGCCTGCGGATTATGGCTGACCGAGGACTCTGATTGGTCGGACATATTCCCCGCGCTTTAGTGCCACGGTGATTGATGGAGACTACGGGTTGACAGGAGTGTCTCAGGGGGTCATAATAAACCACCCTCCGGGTCCTCCGAAGTGTCATAGTGGGTACACTTCATGCCTAGTAGGAGTTCGGACTTAGGACGAGCTTTCGTCCGGTTGTGAGATCAGCTCGAAAGCTCGGTCCACACTTGATATTTGTATAGACATTAGGGATTAGTTATAGGGGAGGCCTGGCGGCCTCTAACTATTAAACAGAGAGCAGAATTCCCCCCCCTCCCCCCAAGCTACACAAGGTCAAGTCCGTCTACGGTAAGTCGCTTAGCTTAGCGTAGGGTCTGGATACACTCGGCTTTACGGGGTATGTCTGCCGGTGAGCATAAGGTGCATTGGCCGAGTGTTCATCCTGGTAAGGTCAAGAGTGAGTTGGTGGCCGAGTGTTCATCCTGGTAAGGCCAAGAGTGAGTTGGTGGCCGAGTGTTGGAGGTATTAGAGACCTCTGTGTACAGTTGTACGTTTGACTGCGTGTGAGGCGAGGACCCCCAGTGTATTTGACTTCTAGCCGAGGCTTCGCCCCGGCGCCCCTGTAGAGGCTTCGATTGGCCTGGTACCCTTCCTTTATGAGGGACCACAGAGGTTTAGTGCGAAAGCACGCATTACACATTGCATCCTAGCCGTAGCTCGTGGCTAAGGGTGCTCTTATATTTGAACCAAAGGGTAACCTACCTGACCCGCAACACACAGGGAGGCGCATTCCAGCTCGTATAAGGGATCGGACCTGGTCTTCAGGTTTTATTATCCCGACATATCCGCCGACCTTTCGGGGTAGGCGTGTGTTGTTGGTAGGGCTCGTCCTAAAGACCCCGGTTGGAGTGACGAGGACTCATAAACTCGTGTTTTCCTACACGACCCTTGCAAGTAACCCCGTTACAACAACAGTTGACATCGCTGGATGTGATCGGCGACAGCGAGATCATTATTCGTTAGCAAAAGGTAAAGACGCCCCTTAGGGCAAAGCATTTACAAGGGCTCTATTAGCAGAGTCCTAGACTGGCGGACAAGCTTTGTGTACTGACGTGGCAACACCACCTGCGGGCAATCAACAAGATGGCTGATACATTAGCGCACATGGCAATGGACTCTCGCAGGAGCGTCCAGATGAACATAACCCGAAATGTAGTTTCCGCCGACAAATGGCACCACATGTCCCAGCACGCTACCAGTGACATCGGGCACTGGTTGGAACACAATACGGATGAGCAGGCCTCTTTAATTGTGACTTTCAGGGAAAATAGGCAAAATAGCTTGTTTTAGGCACTTTTGACATCTTCGTACATCAAATCAGACAAGGATGACATTTCATTGGCCAAAACTGGTTTAAAACTTGTGTGCGCTACACAATTTATGCGGCAACCCGTGAAAACGGGTGCGCACCGGTGCTCACAAGGATGCATACTCTAGTGCAATCCCGCGCTCGCCGGGCTGGTCGACTGAGCGGCAAAAACTAAGAAAAGGAACGGGTGTTGCAGCTAGTCACCCTACGGCGTGCTGTTCGATTCAGGCCGGGTTTTGAGGTGAGGCTTCGCGCCCCTAACAGCCTTCCTAACAGCCTTTCCCAGCACCCCGTGGCGTTTAGATAATGAGTTTTGGGGCGCTGTGCCAACAAACTGCGCCAGAAGTCAGCGATCAACCACAAGTTGATACCTTGACACTATCAAAACCTTCTTATTTTAGACCTCTTCTGAAGTTTAGTTTTCTTGTTTTTGACACTTTTTCTGAAATTGTCTAATATAAAGAGGCCTGCTGGTGAGAGCTCTTCGGAGCTCGTGGCCGTCACCCTTTAGGGGTCCCGGGATCGTCATTTAGGCGCCTAACTACAGGACGAGCGGAATGAGACGATCGTCGACAAGGTCATTAGCCAAAGAAGTTAACAGACAACAATGTACCTCAATGCGAAACGAAACAGAATTGTCCAGGGAATAGCACTGGTATCTAAGTTGCACAGTTATAACTCGCGAATATTTTCACGTTCTTAGCCAGTAAAATTGGACAATATATTGCTTTTAAACGTTCTTAATAAAAAACAATCTAGTGTATTAATACTCTTGCGATTTGGATAGGGATCTGTATCGATTATGGCGTTCCATGCTCATACAGTGATCAAGTCAGATGATGTCTATCCTACTGTAGGGTAGACGTAGGATTCCTACAGTACAACAAAATCAATGCCGCCAGTTCTGTAATTGTTGACCACACTTTTCTTAATGTGTTCGATGCACTTTTATCGACGCTGATTCGCACACTTTGATACCGCGACCAAGCTAACACTACACCATTTTCAGTCCAAACTGGGACAGTGCCCAGACCAGTGAGATACGTCGCACGGCTCTATCCTCAAAAATAATTTTGGGTAGGTTGAATTTCGGGTTAAATTGGGGAGCTCCAACGCTAGCGAGATTGGCTCCTGAGCAAGTGGGACTTTTCTATCAAATCGCATATGAAGTTGAGGAGTGACAGATATGGTGGTTGCCCATGGCAGCACCCCATGGCTGGATGAATGCCTCGATATCTGCTTTCACGTCCATCTACAAGGCATGGTTGTAGGCTTATTCGATAGCTTGATATGTTGGCTCGCTAATACCACCAAGAAATGCTGCGCGAATGAGTGGAGCTACGCGTGAGGCAATCGCCTCGCCGCCTTCTCCATCTCTCGCTTTGCTTGCATTTTTAAACCAAAATCTGTGCTGACCCCTCTGAGGCATATGCTACATGATGGGTGGTCTCACTAGCTCCAGAGCAAATCTCACATGGTCTGGACTTCGTTTGGCGCGCTTCCAGCCACTCAACGGTCACCACGCACCTCTGCCCAATGTCTGCTACTGTGGCCCCCTCGGTGGCCCATCGATGGCGGACCACCTCCGAGGCCTCTCCGGGAGGAGCCGCCCCGATTTTCGGGAGCCGCTCCCTTCGAGCGAGCGCCTACAGGCTATGTTTGATCGCCACCAGAGTGACGTCACCCTAGAAGAGTTTCTGCAGGAAATCTGCGCGGCACGTCCTGATGACACGGCCGTTGCCACCTTTCCTCTGATTCTCGACTCTGGCGACTACTTTCAAGGGGTGTCTACTCCAAGAATCATGGACTCGCTCATCCACGACAACCGCAACAACGAAGCGTTCAAGCGGCTGCTCAGCGACCACGCGTACGGAGCGATCGAGAAACGCCGAGGAGGAGGCCTACGCGTCTTAGTGCGCACGGAGGAGGCTCAGAAGGCCCTTCTAGGCGTCGAGGTGAGTGCACTTGGGCGGAGATTCCGCTTCGCGCTGGAATCGCCGCTCGCCAAGTGCTACTTCGTGGACGTCGTCGGGCTGGACACCTCCACCACAGCGACGGAAGTGCTGCGGGCCCTGGCCGGCCTGGGGGCCAAACCGGTGTACTTTCGACCTGTAGCGTACGACAAGGTGTCGGGTCTTTGCTCTACAACTTGGCGCTATTACTTTCCTGGGGAGGAGGCACCTGCATCTCTTCTCCGTGATGGCGCGCTCCGCTCTTACATCAGAGTGGAGCGCTCTTCGTACCGATGCTTCGGCAAAAACGACCCCACGGGCGGACGTTCGCGTCGCAACCGTGCTGCGCCGCGCGCTGGCTCTGGCCAACAACCTTTACGGGTGGAGGCCTCAGCGGTGCACTCGCCCAGACCGCCAGTGACTATTCTCCAACGGCCCGACTCGTCTTCACCTTCGATCCCTGTGCGGTCCGTACCAGAGGCGCCTGCGTCCTCGGTTCACAGCCCGCCAGCGGAGACGATGGCCCGCACGGATCACACAACTGCAGCGGAGCCCTTGCCGTCTGGTACCGGCCAGACACAGTTGGTCCCTCAAGGTGATGGCGCCGTGACGGTCGATGACAACGTCGCAATGCTGGAACAAGTGACGGGAGGGAAGCGTGCCCATACGCCACCGATATCCCCGCCTCAGTCCCCTATCATTCGCACGGCCAACCGCTTCAGCGCGCTGGATGACTTTGACGGCGAGGCAGACCTCCAAATGGCTATGGACGGCGAATCCTCAATTTTTCAGCTCGTCCCGTGTGTGACGGAAGGCACAAAGATGAAGGTGGCAAAGCGCTGTAAGTCGAAACGGTCCAAACACTCGAACGGACACCATGAGGCCGATTCGGAAGATGCGTTGGCTACTATTCTTCGTAGCCTCAATGAAACTACACTCACGGCTCAAGCGGCGGTCGATGCAAACGCAGTCGCGGTTGCAACGAGGCATCTGGAGTCGGTTAAACGGGATCTCACGCGAGCAAAGAGTGCCGAGACGGTGCTCGGCTCTCTGATTGCTTCGCCGCAAACTTGGCAGATGGTACTGCGAGAGGAAAATGCACTCCTTCACTTCGAAGAGTGTATTTCGCTGCATGCTTTGAACCGACAGTTGCTCTGCCTTCCCAACACAGGCACCACTTCGTTTACGGCGCGCCTCAAAGCAGCCAACTGGCACTCCACCGGTTCGCGCTCGCAGCTCATTGACACCATTACAACGGAGATTGGGACGTCAGCGGAAGGGCAATCTGCTTGGCAGCATGCGCGTTGCGTTAGTCTCTTCGAGTTATTGCTGATTCCGATGGCGAACCATATCTTTCGAGACGATGAGTGGATGGCAATCCTGCTGGGGTCGACGCCTGCCTTCCTTCAACGCAAGGGTCTCCGCCTCTTGTCCGAACCTACGCTTCGGCTTTTGGTTTCGTCCAGCTTCGGCCACACCATTGTCACGGAAAGTCTAGTTCGAATGCCGGGTCTACCAACTCTGGTCGAGCTCTCCAAACTGCAAGCTAGTCAAACAATAGCTTGGGTCGACCTCGCACTCACGGGTGTGGCTCCAGAGACACAAGATGAGGTCATGACTTCAGACCGCAGCTAAAGTGTTACCAGACTGGCACCACCTGAGCATCCTCTCCGCAAACTTGAACGGTGTGTCCCTGACGGGCACTGAGGTCGCGTACCTCTCCCGACGGCACGCGGTTGTTTGCGTTCAGGAATCGCGTCTCCGCGACGAGGCTCACACATCGACTCTTCGATTCGTTGTGGAGGCTTCAGCGCGGAAGAAACTGTTTGTCAACGACTTGAATGAAGCCGTCTCCGCTGGACCACCTCGCCGGTGCGGAGTGCTCACGGTGATTGACCCGACCATTCCGGGGTTTTCGTCGGCCGACGAGTTGATCCAGTTCCGAGTCCCAGGTCGGTACTCCGTCGTTCGTTTGGTGGTTCACAGCGCGGTGATTTACGTCCACAACATTTACGCTCCCAACGACAACAGAGAGCGCCACAACTTTTCGCTAGTCTACCGCGAGAGTTTCATGAGAGTGTCACTCATATTGTTTGCGGCGACTTCAACCTTACACTGGACCCTGCGATGGACGCGCTCAAGCCAGCGCAAGACGCAAGTCAGACAGAGTGTCGGGATTGGATGGACGCGCTCCGACTGGAAGACTGCTGGAGAGTACACCATCCCACCGACTACGTCTTCTCTGGCCCCACTCGCTCCAACCGAATTGATTACATCCTGGTCTCCGAGACACTCAGCATGGAGCAATACGAGTAGTCCGATTACCTCCACCTCGACAGTGGTGGCGATCACCTCGCCGTGCAGTTGCGGCTGACGAGTTGGCACCACCCCCGGGGTCCAGGAACATGGAGGGTGCCCCGTTGGCTCCTCGAGATCGACAGTATTCGCGCAGAAATCAGCACAGCAGCTACCGAACTTCTATCCAGCATGGAGTCGTCTGAGAATCCCGGGGTTCTCTGGTCCGCTTGGAAGTCCAGGGTCCGCCGGTACCTTCAACGTCAAGCTTCCGTCCGTCGTGCCGAAGCTCGGAGGGTGCGCGACGCTCTCGTCCAACGGCTGGAACTGACGGCTATGGTCCACGCGGCAGATCGATCTCCAGCAGCATCCATTGCTTGGTACAACGGTAAACGTGACTTTGAAGCCTTTATGGAAGAGGACAACGCTACTCGACGCAGTCAGGGGTTTGACTACTTAGCGGCGGAAATGGAAACCAACTCGTCGGCGTTCTTCAGGAAACCGGTGCGTGCTCGGCGGGTCCCGCTGGACGGAGTCGATCTCGGGGGTGGCATACTCTCGCATGATCCAGCCACCATTTACGACACATTCCAAGCACGGTGGGGAAGCATCTTCGGCGATGCCCGATTTGTAACGAGTGCAGAGGACGTCACCATCGACCTTGCTGCGCAAGACCAACTTATCGAGGCTGTCGAGGACCTACTGGACCCCAGCCATTCTCGAGCCTTCGACGAACCGCTCTCGGTGGAAGAGTTCTCGGAGGCCTTGAGAGCAATGCGAAGTGATGGGGCCCCCGGGCCGGATGGGCTGACGGCCCGCTTCTTTCAAATTGCTCCTGATGCTTTTGCAGCCATCCTTGCGCGAGTTTTCGAAGATCAATTTCAGCGAGGCACATTCCTGAGTCATCAAAATCTCTCGGAGGTGTTCCTTCTCCATAAAAAAGGTTCCAGAACAAGTGTGGGGAACTACCGGCCGATCTCGCTTATGCCGGTGGAAGTCAAGATCCTCTCTCGAGTGCTGGTCCACCGGTTGAAACCTTTGATGCACCACTTGATTCATGATGACCAGCAAGGCTTCGTCCCCGGCCGATTAATCCACCACCACTTACTCTTCTTATCGGATCTCCAAGCCTACTGCCGCTCCATAGGACAAGCGGGATTCGCAGCGTTCCTCGATTTTGAAAAAGCATACGATCGCGTGGACTGGAAATATTTGATCCGAGTCATGGAGCGCCAAGGCTTCATACCGAAGTTTCTGCAGTGGATCCGACTTCTCTACTCCAACCCATCGTGTACTCTCGTGTTGGACGGATGGACCCAACCTAAACTGTTCCCGACGCGTGGGGTCAAGCAAGGCGATCCGCTCTCCCCGTATCTCTTCTTGCTCGCTATGGCCCCGCTCGGCGCTTTGCTACGCCGCCGTGCCAGTGCCGGCCTCCAACTGCCTATGGGATGGATGGCAACGGGTTTATACTTCGCCGACGACTCGCTCCTCCTGTCAGGATCAATCGCCGGACTGCGCGAGCAACTTCGGGAAGTCCGCATTTACTGTGCTGGCTCTGGTGCGCGCCTCAACGAAGCCAAGTCGCAATTGCTCTCGTTACACGGTGCTCCCATCCAGGCGGCTTCGGCCCCCCTCCCGGTGGTTGCGGACTCAGCGACTGTGCGGTACTTAGGACTTCACTTCGGCCAACATGTGACCGCTGCAGATACGGAAAGAGAATTGAACGGCAACTCACACGAGCACTGGGATTGTGGAATTATCGAGGTCGGACAATTGCTGGTCGACGCTTGATCGTTTCTACAATGGTGCTTTCCCCGCCAGCTAGGGTCTCCATCCGTCTCACGGACACCTCCACTGCCACAACACCGTTGGCCGACGGCGGCCTTGGCATTCCTGACCTCGCCACCTTCCTCACGAGACACAAGCTGAGGCTATTCCAAGAGTACGCTGCGGCTCTGCAGGCCAAAACGTCCGATAAGATTCCACTCTGGGTCGTCTTACCAAGCTGGGCAGCGCACGGCGGGTCATTTTCTCCGCCGAGTCGTCTCGATGATGTTCTTTATATCGCGGCCGGGGAATCCCTGCTTCACCAGGTTTCGGATTGGTGGACTAGTATGTGGTCACGCTGGCGCTCGATCCTTCCTCGTCTCCAACACCCGCCCCTTTCGAAGAGCGTGAACCTCCGGAGTATATAGTGTTAACGGGTCATTGTGTCCACTTTTTATTTCTCTCGATATAAGAACACCGACGAATTATTTCTCCTCCGCTAGTTAATATGTTTGTATTTTTCACGTACTTCTCTTTATATCTATCCATCATTCTCCTTCTTTATCATTTCACCATCAAACTTAAAATTTTACAACGCTCATATAAATATGTTCCAATTAAGCCTTAACATGCTCGGAAGTCAATAAAAAAATATTCCCACAAAGCTCTTATTTTCTTAAGTATCGGGTCATTGTGTCCACTTCTCATTTTAAGATTTTCTTAAGTAACTGGTCATTTGCGCCACACAATTATTTGCCAAGGTACCTACCTTCACAAAATATTCGCCAAGGTACCTACCTACCTTCAGCAACCTACCACAAATATTGGTAATTTTGTTTGAAGATAAAA
>JAIKVE010001513.1:0-11375 GCA_024679115.1 Phytophthora pistaciae
GACCAGCGAAATATACATACCCGACCCTCGGCCTTACCAGACCCGCAGACGACCCGATTAATATCCAACCTAAGCTTACACTAGAAGTACTTGGCTAATAGTCGAGTACTATTAGCCAAGTACTAAGTCCACATGGCCAAGTTGGCTATGATCTATCCGACGATGTTGTCAATCATCTTTATCTGCGTTTTTCGAATAAAAGTTTTGTTTTTTAGAATATGAACTATCTTAACGTTTTAAATACCGGTACAAGATAGTTTGTATTGGCGAATTAAGCTAATGCTACATGTAGCTTCGAACTGCGAAAAAAACCGCGTTCACCACCCGGGTCCCCAATAGTACCAATACTACTGCACGTGTTGTATGTACTCTGTGAAGCTCGTGTATCTACATGAGAGCTCCTGGTAGTGACGCAGCTCGGTCTTCGTATCTATTCTATGCAGTGAGCATAGAGTAGTGAGCGATTGCGAGGAGTGTACATGTAGGTAAAGCATTTGGGCTTAGCGACCAGCATCCCAGTGAAAATATTCGTTGCCGCAAATTGGAGTTAATTGTTGTTTTACTGAGTCCGGTCCAACCCCCAGGATGGAACAAGCGATTGAGTCGCTACTGTTAATGAAGACTCCATCATGCAGCCCAACTAGTGTTGTTATTTGTTTATTGATTCAATGACCTGGAAGGGTTAATTAGAGTGAGACTCTGATTTTGCTTCTCTTCCCTTAACTACAAAACATGGTCATGGTCATGATGGATATACTGGATCTATATAGGGCGGAGGCATCGGCCTGTAGTAGAGGCTCCACTGCAGGGGCTATCGACCCCCCCCTCCCCTAAGCAACTCACCGAAGCAACGCGACAGAGATGCTCCATTGCTAGTATTTCAGTAGGCTGAAAGATCTCGTGCGCGAAGAGACCTCGGCAGAGGACTCGAGGCGCGCTACTGTATACACTATACGCTGTTGGTAGGGTACGGGTTGAAGTCCCAGATTGGCAAAATAATCACTCTCTTTTAAAGGCACTCACTGGAGTCCCCGACTGGAGGTCGCAGTAGTGTGTACTCCTGCAACCGATCCGTATGTTTTCTACACGAAATTGAAATGTGATTATACACGTCCGGATAAAATACTCTAGTCGGGGGCTTACCTGTTCCCCTGCCTCAGCCCAATAACCCTTCACTGTGGGGCACAAAACCCTACCGCGCTTCGCGCAGGACCCTACCGCGCTACGCGCGGGGCTCTGCTCGCTCCGCTCGCTGGGTTTTACCCTACCGCGCTTCGCGCGGGGATCGGCTCGCTGCGCTCGCTTTGCGTACGTTTTATGAAATCCGAATAATTTTGTATAGTGTATAGCCCCCAGTCGGGGAACGCAGTCACTTCCCTTTTAAAAAAGGAAAATAAATTATGGTAATAAAAGGTACGATGAATGGCAGTTGAAGTCGATGGCCAACCCATTTGAGTGCATTAGCGTCGCGCTGTGGCGTATCAATGCGGGTTAGCGCGACTTTCGGTGAACAGTGCAACAGCATGATCCTATGGATGTCTATCTTGGTGAACTTTACTTGTGATCACTTGTTATTCATACCGATAAATCAGCACAATCACCACCAAAGACAAAGTGATCACGGAAGAACTCATTCCTCACTTCGCTGGGCGTGGCTGTACAATCAAGAATAGTCAAACAGCAAGCAAAGTGGATGTATGGAGAGCACAAGTCTCCTATCTGGTTTCGTTCGCGTTGTCCAAAACGGGCTGAGTCCCCAGTGTGGGGACTAGTAGTCCCTAAGACGACTTGTCCACGTGCTTCTTCAACGCCGTCCAGCTCGCGGTTAAATGAAGCGCTGGGGGTGCAGCATACGTGTACTTCGTCCCAGTTTCATGGGGCTGAGTACTGTACTGTAGGCGGTCACTGCTCGGGCCGGTTGCCCCCACGCGAGTCGCACTCGTTGACAATTGTAGCGACACCTCGACTGACTCAAGAAATGCTCTCTGTGTCGCATGACACTTAGTGATTCGAGGCCAGATGAGCCGCAGTCGCAATGTTCATATTCGCGGCACGTAGCGACCGTCATGCTTGTCAACGCGTTCAATTCATCGCGTAGATTCCTAACCCATTTGGTGCGTTTAGCTCTCCGTTTAGCTCTCCAAATTGGGAGATTCCAGGTATTATAAGGACATGTAGTGACGGGACCTTGCTGTAGGAAACGAGCTGCTCCGTGTACATGTGCGGATTCAATCGGCACCTCTCGATTAGACAAGACCGCGATGAGCCCGCGCTAGGGCGGGAGCTCCGACAAGGGGATAGCCGGCCTCCTCCCTCTACGAACACCCCGCATGGCTGGCAGTAACTGCAGCGTGAAACGCGCCGTTGGACTCGAGGCCAACGAACTCGTCGTCGTCACCCCATGGGCATAAGGAGCCCCGAGATGCGGCTGCCAGCACGGGGGGCATTGGCAGATGTAGGCGCCGCAGGTGGGGAGGAGCGTGGCAAGCAATGCTGGTCAAGTTGCCGGAAGATCGTTGTGAGTAATGCTCGTGTCACCTACACCTTGGTGAAGGGAGGAGTCGCGAGAAGCTGGCTGCCAATTGCCGCCGCGTTTGCTCCTGCAGAGCAGCACGACAGGCTCAAGGCCCGATGGGGAGGCCGCACTGCACGGCGGCCGGCAACCACAAAGACCGAAGCAAGGCGCAACGCCGGCGACGGCAAACGCCACGCCGCCACGCACGAGGGCGAGCAAGGCTGTCATGGAGTCGGTTATGCCGCGCGCCGGTATCAGTTACCTCGCGCTGCAAGGATTGGATGAAATGCGGGGTGAATCCTCGCGCGATTGGCCAAATTACCGTCGCACCTCCATCTGGCACGCTCCCGAAGTTTCGGAAAATTCCTTCAGCATACAAATGCAAGTCAAACGCTACTGCACAACCCGACGACGACGGGCTCCCCCCCTCTCCCCTCGACCCGGGCCGGGCTGGCTCTTCGCCGCCTTTGCAGCCGCAGCGCCATTCCCTCTTTTGAGACCAACCCGTCAAGCTCCAGAAAAGACCATGCAGTCGGCGGCGTACATCGCGGCCATCGCGGCCATGCTCGCGGCCGTCAAGGCCGAGTCCGGCTCGGGCCAGCCCGGCTACTGCAAGAACGACGACTCGTGCGAGGACGGCTACCAGTGCATCTCAGTGCAGACGACGCGCAGCGGGATTGAAGACGTCAAAGTAGGCGAAAGAGGAGTTTTTGAGCTGTTTGGGAGTGTAAATTGGCGCTGACAAGGTGTTATATGTCTACAGCAATGCCTTCCCTACGCTTCGGAGGGTGACGTGTGCTCCGGCACGTTCCCCGGCCTGTGCCCGTCGTTCTCGACGTGGAACACGGCCTTCCAGTCGATCAGCAGCGTGTGCGCGGCTCAGCTCCCCTCGGGCACGGACCAGTGCCTCAACAGCTCGCACTCGGGCTCGGACATGACCGGCTACGTGTCGTGCGTGGACATCACCGAGGGCTCGGGCTCGACCGCCGAGACTGTGGGCGTCATCTACGGCTGCGTCGACTTCGACGGCACCAACCTGCTCTTCGACGAGGACTCGGACAACTGGGACCTGTCGGAGCAGATGAACTACACGGCCGTCATCAACGAGGGCTGTGTGAACCCCAACAACGCCGAGGACTCGGACGTCGTGTGCTCGGGCCGCGGCACGTGCACCCCCTACACGGCCGGCCAGATGGACTACTACTGCGAGTGCAACGTCGGCTACAACGGCACGTACTGCCAGAAGGTTGTGTCCAACAAGTGCACGCTCGAGTCGCAGTGCCAGGCCGGCACGTGCAACCTCAAGACCCAGGAGTGCGAGTGTGACGAGGGCACCACGGGCGACCAGTGCGCGTACTGCGACCCCGACTCGTCCAAGGCCTGCAACGGCCACGGCACGTGCATTGCCGCCTCCAGCAGCTCGGGCTCGTCCACGACCTCGGGCTCCACCACTGGCTCCACGGCCACGGCTGGCACGGTTGAGGCTGCTGGCTCGGACAGCTCGGCCGCTCGCTTCCTGATGGAGACTGTCGGCATGGCCTCGGCCTCCAGCTCTGGCGAGGGCAACGTCTGCAAGTGCGAGAGCGGCTACGCCGGCGACCAGTGCACGCGCAAGGTGGACTCGAGCTCCAGCGGCGACGGCAAGAAGAAGAAATCGAGCGGCTCGTCCTCGAGCGACGCCTCCTCGGTGGCCACCTCCATCGCCCTCGTGGCCTCGGCCTTCGTGGTTGCTCTCCTGAACTAGACGGATTGTTTCCTTCCGCTGCCTCAGCAGAAAGGTGAAGCAGGGCGCTAGCCGGGAACTCGGTCATAAGGGTTGCTGGCTACGCACTGCGCGTTGACTGTGTGTTTTGATACGAGGAACGCCGCGTCATTTCTCCTTAATGCATTTTTGCTTTTCTTATAAACGCACTTTTTCACTGTGTACTTCGTGTTCATCCCGGTCTGCTTGTCTCGCGTTGAAGCGATGGAAGCAAGCATAGCACTTGGTCTTCCTAGTCTCGAGTGCACACTGTTTAGGTGCCTTCAAGAACCAAGCTTACACGAAGTCGGAGCCGCACACCACCAACGATTAAGCTCAGCATCGTAATATTGCTGCCACCTTTGTCGCTGGTTCCTGGTCATAAACATACGCAAATGGAGCTGCGCGAGTAATTCGGCCACTGCAACTTGCCCTCTGCCTGGATATCGAGGTATCAAATCAGACTTGACTTGCTCTCAGTATGGGCCTACTTTGACGGGGTTTGTGTAGCGCCACACACATGGGTGAATTCTCCTGAGGCGAGTCACAATTCGAACGCACGCTTCGGGCGACTAACTACCCCACGCCACAGAGGTATGAGCCACTACAGCCGCTCGTCCCTGAGCCACCGCTCGTCCGTCAGCAGCAGCGTGGCGGGGGCGCCCACGGCGCTGCGCAACGACGCCATCTTGTACCTGACGATCCTGTCGGCGCGCGACCTGAAGAACGTGCAGCTGGTGGGCGAGCAGGACCCGTACTGCAGCGTGTACCTGACCACGGGCGGGAAGGAGCAGGAGAAGGCGGCGTTCAAGACCGACACGCACGACAATGGAGGTGGGTACACTGCACAGTGATTCCGGGTCGTAATAAAGGAGTGACGGTGCTCACTGCTGCTGGGGGATGCAGGCACGCAGCCCATGTGGAACGCCAAGGGCCATATTTTGATCCCCGACATCTCGTCGGACGTCGTGCGCTTCCGCGTGAAGAACAACAATTGGGGAAAGAAGTGAGTGCAATGGGATTGGGATGGCAATGATGCAATGCAACCGGTGCCGGGTGCCGTTGGTGCGGAGACTTATGATGGTTGTCGATCACTTGTGACTCGTGTGCAGCTCTGTGATCGGAGAGATCGCGCTGGCGATGCGCGACTTGTCCCGTGGACGATCCATGGAGAAGGAGTTTGCGCTGACCCCCAAGGGGTTTTTGAAGGTGTTGATGTATCTGTCACTGGGCCACGGTGCGTTGAGTGGACGGGTTTGTGTTGTGGAATGAGATTCAAGCCTGACGTTTGATTGTTCGTCATTACAGAGAACCCGACGTCGCAGCCTAGAGCAAAGTTTGGCGAGTATCCGCAGCACTTCATTCCGGGCAAGACCAAGCTGTACTTGGGGATGATCTCCGGCAGCAAGCTGCGTGACATTCAGTCGTTCGGCACGCAGGACCCCTACTGCGAGGTGTACCTCGGACGAAGCCGCACACCATCGTCGAAGGATCTGGTGTATAGAACGAAAACCCACGATAACGGAGGTGAGGCGGCAGTGCTAAATAGGCTGCGTCGGACTATCGTTGCTTAGCGTCGTGGTATTCTTTCGCAGGCAAGAACCCGCGATGGATCGAGGGCATCACGGCCAGCGTGCGATGCATAGAGCACGACTTCCTCGTGATTCGGGTGATGAACGACAACACCGTGAAGGAGTAAGTGGGGGGGGATTGCTGGCCCACTCATCAGTTGTCGCGCTCCATGAGACTAACCTAACTGCTTTATTGTGTGCAGTACGCTTATCGGAGAGCTGTGTCTGAAGGTGGAGATGCTGATCGGCCGCAACTTCGAGGACAAGAGCTACCCCATCGAGGCTGACGACACGATCGTCGGGCAGGTGCGGCTTCAACTCGCGCTGTTCAACGACGAGATCATGGACGAGGACGAGATCCGCGACTGCGACGTGGACGGCTGCTCGTGCGCTTCCACGCACCCCGTGCGTGCCACGAAGGTGGGCGACGTGCTGATCGACGGCGTCTCGCCCGAGGGCGTGCAGTACCTCGAGGCCGGCACCGCCGTGCACACTGGCTGCGAGCTGGCCGGCAACTACGTCGTGGACAAGGACGTGTACGAAGGCGGCGGCTGGCAGAGCGACGAGCTGGACACCCGTCGACTGGAGCAGCTCGACAGCGACGAGTGGGAAGGCGACGAATTGTAGTGCATGTGTGCGTGCAGCCATTTGGGCCGCTTCAACCTAAAGACAACAGCAGGCAAAATACTGAACCTACACCTTGAAGTGAAATGGCTACACTTTCGAACCACATGTCGTTTCATCGTGGTACACTGTACCCTCCCTGATACTATCGGAAGAGCTTGCTGGAAGGGGCGAGTTACAGGTAGGTAGGTCAGTTTTCAGTCTCTCGAGCGAGCCAAACGAGGGAGGAAGCATGCGCGCGTGTGGACAAGTGGCTGCGCTGGCGCTGTGGGCGCTGGCAGCCCCCAGGGCCGAGGGCTTCTCGCTGCCGGGCGTGCAGATGACCACGTACACCAAGGGCGAGACGCTGCCCATCTTTGTCAACAGCCTCAAGTCGGGCGAGACGCTGCTGCCCCTGGACTACTACAAGCTGCCCTTCTGCCAGCCGGAGCACATCGAGTACAAGTCGGAGAACCTGGGCGAGTACCTGACGGCCAACCGCATCCAGAACTCGCCGTACGAGATCAAGTTCCTCGAGGGCCAGGAGTGCGCCGTGCTCTGCAAGCAGGAGTACGAGGAGAAGGACGTCAAGACGTGGGAGGACAAGATCAAGGACTCGTACCGCGTCAACTGGATCCTGGACAACCTCCCGGCCACGTCCGTGTCGTCCGAGGGCGGCATGACCGTGGGCTTCCCGCTCGGAAGCTTCAACCCGGAGGTGGAGGTCGTGCCGCAGCTCAACAACCACGTCAAGATCCGCATCGGCTACAACAACAACCCGCTGGGCACGGCCGAGGCCTCCGAGGATGAGGGCCGCATCGTGGACTTCAAGGTCATCCCCTACAGCTTCGAGTACGCGGCCAGAAGCTACGACGAGGAGAGAAACCGCATGGACGCGTGCGAGCACTCGAGCGACCTCAAGCGCCCGCTGTATGTGCGCAAGAACAAGGAGGGCAAGATGCCCGTCTTCTGGACCTACAGCGTCGAGTGGGTGCTGGACAATGAGCACGACTGGCGCACGCGGTGGGACGTCTACTTCGACGCGGGATCGGGCGGCGACGAGGTACACTGGTTCTCCATCATCAACGCTCTGGTGATTGTGCTGTTCCTCAGCGGCATGGTGGGCATGATCCTCATGCGGAGCCTTCACCGCGATATCAGCCGCTACAACCGCGTGCCCACCGAGGAGGAGCGCGCCGAAGAGCGCGAGGAGTCCGGATGGAAGCTTGTCCACGCCGACGTGTTCCGTCCGCCGTCGAAGCACCCGATGCTGTTCTGCGTCATGGTGGGCACGGGCTGCCAGCTGCTGGGCATGGCGCTCGTCACGCTCTTCTTCGCTGCTGTGGGCGTCTTGGCGCCGTCGAACCGTGGTAAGCTGGTGATTGCGCTGCTCGTGTGCTTCGTGCTGCTGGGTATGCTGGCGGGCTACACGTCGGCTCGCACGTACAAAATGTTCAAGGGCAAGCGCTGGCAGATGTGCACAGTGCTGACGGCCGTGCTGTTCCCGGGTATCATGTTCTCGCTCTTCTTCTTCCTGAACCTGTTCGTGTGGGGCGCTGGCTCGGACGCTGCTGTGCCGTTTGGCTCCATCCTGCTGGTCTTCTTCCTCTGGACGGGCATCTCGGTGCCGCTTGTGTTCGTCGGTGCCTACTTCGGATTCCGGTACGGCTGTGTTTGGTGAATGTGGCAAATCTTTTGTAGTTCTGCGGTTGCTAACGTTGTCTTGCTTTAACATTACAGGAAAGCGCCTCTTACGTTCCCTGTGGCGACGAGCAACATCCCGCGACCCGTGCCTCCTCAGCCGTGGTACATGAGCCACATGTCGGCGGCGGCCGTAGGCGGTGTGCTCCCGTTTGGCGCCATCTTCGTGGAGCTCTTCTTCGTGCTGTCGTCTCTGTGGACGGACAAGTACTATTACGTGTTCGGCTTCCTGCTGCTGGCCTTCCTTATCCTTATCAACACGTGCGCGGAGATCACGATCGTGCTCACCTACTTCCAGCTGTGCGCTGAAGACTACAACTGGTACGTCGAACGTGACGTGACGAACTTCATGAGGTATCCAACTGGCCGACTTACCGTGTGCGACTCCGTTTGTGTGTAGGTGGTGGCGGTCGCTGTTCGTGTCTGGAGCCTGTGGCGGCTACGTGTTCCTCTACTCGACGTACTACTACTGGACGCGTCTGGATGTGTCGAACTTCATTGGCGCCATGCTCTACTTTGGCTACATGGCCGTCATCTCCGGTGCGCTGTCGCTGCTGACTGGAGCTGTGGGCGTCGGCTCCTCGCTGTGGTTCACGCGCAAGATCTACGCGTCCATCAAGGTCGACTAGAGCAAGCGGAGAGAAAAGGTGCCTACCGGTACAGTAGTGCTATGTGAGCAAGTTGCTCGTGCTGGCTGTAGGAGCATACACACGCCTACAGTCCTTCCTGCTTTCGGTGTTTGTTCGCCATAAGGCGCGCAGGTTGATGCATTGAAGTGCAGTGGGAGTAGGCGTCGCGAGACGAATACACTTTCCTTCATAGTGGTTTGCAACTCGGCAAGCAAGGCGACGACGTCGTCGTCTTGCACCGTCGTGTTCAGTTGTGGTGCTGCCCCTCAGCCGATAGGCTGTCGTTGCATCGAAGAGCTCACTTGCCTTTTTCCTGATTTATCGGATCTGGTTCAACAGTGATGCATCATCAACTCTCCTCTCCTCAAGTCCATTTGCCTCTAGGTGCTGGCTGTCAATACAGGACCGTCAGAATGCATCGGCGGGATCAGCTTTGCCGCGGTCCCTCCTGCACCGAGCCATCGTGTGGTGCCGGCCCCGGTGCCAGCTGGGCTACTTGAAGGGTCAATCGGGAGGCAGTAGAGACAAGATCTTGCAATGCGGACTCGGGAGTTTTTAGTTTCCCGGTGTCATTGGTCTCGACATGATGGATACATACAACTGCTTGGCGATGCTTGTCATGCTGGTGGCGGTGGTGGCCGCGCAGCCCGCGCGTGTTTTTCTGCAGTAGGACGCCCTTCGACTAAGAATATACAATTATAATTCTTATATGGGGTATTTGCAGAAAACCGGTCAACAACCAGGCGACCACGGCGGTGTTTGATCGATGCTGCAGCAACAAGGGTAATTAGCAGCTACTGGACTGGAGCATGGGGGCACTGGTGTACTTGCTTAATAAGTTCACCACCATTTTCCACAAAAATTTAGGGACGCACACTTTTAACGCTTTTCTTGCTGAGAAGCAGGACGCGGGAGGGAGCTGTAACGTATCAATGCACCTAAGCTAGTTGTGTGTAATCTTCTTATGGGGCGTTACTAGAAGTATGCTTGCAGCACAGTGTCATTACGCTAGGCAAGCTATGACTGTGAAGGAATCGATTCTATTTAACTTCAAAATTTGCAGTGTTTTATCTCTATTTTTCCTGCGGTTTAGTTTCTAGTCGACACTGGTCGTGGCTTCCTCAGTTTAGTCTCTAGCTTGGTTCCGTGACAATGACACTGTTCGCAGTTTCCTCGATAGTGTTGACGCGAATGCCCAATGCTTTTCAGTGGAACATCATAGTGTAGCCTACTGGTATGCCCGCATGAAATTTCAGGTTCTCGTTTACATGCCAACTGTAAGTACATGTATGTGAGAGTTCTATCCACTCGGTTGGTACCGACAGCGATACACGAAGCCTACTACAGCACTTTTAACAAAAAATCACCTCAACTTTACACCTAGATCGCTCTGATTATCGGCTAGCCGTGAAAAGGAATTTGCCCAACTCCAGGTGAAACATCAGGACATTTTTACGGTATTTATTTCCACAACTGTTTTCTACAAACATCTATCGATATGCCAGGGCTGGATTTAGACGAGCAATTCAAGCTTTGCTGATGCTTAGCTCACCGATTGCAGCTCACTGTAGCTTCTTGCTCGAGTGTCCTCAAGCTGCGGACGCTCGCTGTGCACAGCCACCATATTCCTATTCAGCGACATATCACTAATCAGAGTATCCGCATAAAAGCCCCCAACTTAAATAAACCTCGCATTTAGCTATTCTCTGTACCTTGACTTAGTGACCTCTTTACTCTCGGACAACTCAGAACCATCACTCCGAGCCAAAAAGCTACTTGTCCCCCACATGCTTGAACGCCGCCACATGACGGTCGCCATGCGCTCCTCCACGCATCTGCAACATCCTCCAGCCCTGTCATGCAATCCTTAACTCGCCTCACCCCCTCCATCTGCTCGATCCCTTGGTTGAACCCATTTACCGACCCAGCACCGGGTTCTTATCAATGGCTCCGAGATGTCACTAACGCCGGGGTCCCTCTCCTCTGCCCGCCCGAGGTTTTATTCAGATGGCCACCCGAGACCGCACGTAGCGCGACACTTCCGCACTCCCCGATCGGCAGGCAATCGCGCAACTGATAGCGCAGTGGGCGCTCATCGAGACACGACTCCGCCTTTAGCCGCCACGATGCAGCGCGGGGGCACGCGCAAGGAGCGGCTGCTGCGCGCCAAGATGAAGAAGAAGAAGCTGGACGACGACAACTCGCCGCTGGGCGCGGGCGCCAGCACGTTCGAGGACATCCTGCAGATGTCGGACCTGTCGGAGCAGTCGCTGCTGGCCAACCTGCGCAAGCGCTACGAGCACGAGCTCATCTACACGTACGTGGGGCCCATCCTCATCGCCATCAACCCGTACCAGCAGCTGGGCGACGCCTACAGCGAGCGCAAGATGACCGAGTACTACGGCAAGGCCATGGGCATGCTGCCCCCGCACGTCTTCGCGCTGGCCGACCACGCCTACACGCAGCTCATCCAGGGCGGCGCGCTGGACCCGGCCAACCAGAGCATCATCATCAGCGGCGAGAGCGGCTCGGGCAAGACCGAGACCACCAAGATCATCATGCAGTACCTGGCGCGCGCCACGAGCTACCGCAAGGGCCCCGACGGCGAGGGCGTG
>JAIKVE010001514.1:0-11368 GCA_024679115.1 Phytophthora pistaciae
CTTCTGCTAACCCGATGCACCTGTTAATCTCTTGGCTGAATAAATTGGTCGAGTGTAGCTTACCGCACCATGCGACGGCGGCCTTGTTGTCGCTCCAGCACTTTACGTGAATCATCTTGCCACCGGCTTGGTAGCTCCACACCGGACCCCATGACCACAGCGCGAGCGCGATGCACAAATGCTCTCGTACGTTGATAGATAATTCTTCACCAGTATGTTCAGCGTTTGCTATCAGTTGGAGCTCGTCGGGATCAAATTTTAGCTGGATGAACTCGTCCGTGGCGGCATTAAGCACTGCTAGACCGTGATTAGATGCGTCCAACCAGCTCTACGTCAGGCGTTGGCATGACGCCAAACATTTTCAGCGGCAATTGGGCGAGACACCCGTGGTGGAGGATTTGTTGAAACCAGAGCAAGTCATCTTTAGCTCCTTTTGATAGCCGAACTCTACCGAAGCGTGGAGCCCTTGTGCACTGTGATTGCAGCCGTTGATAAAATGGCTTTGCCGTACGCAGACAAATCGCGACATGGCGCAGCTAGCCTAAAACTTGGTAGAACTCAGTCTTGGAGGCCGTTCCTCGCTGTAGTAGTGCTTTGACACGATCGCGTGCTTTGTCAATTTTCTCAGTCGGGATCGAAACAGTGCGCTCTGTTGTATTCCACAACAGCCCTAGAGCAACCAGTTCAGAGCTCCACCCAGAAAATTTAGACTCGTTTATCGAACGCGGCCCCAAAACCGCTAGCATAGCATGCCGTAATGTCGCTTCTGCGAGTTGCAGTCGATCATCAACGTCAGGCTCAACTAATACATGGTCGTCAACCCATTCATAAGGAAAGAATGGGTTATTGTCCAATGAGTCTGAGACGGACGCCGGCGAGTTAGATCCCATTAGCCAAGAAATGGCACGACCGAATAGCGCGTAGCACGGTGGCGATCCAGCCCAGCCAAACGGTGCTGCCATATCAATGATGACAATCCCGAGCTCTTGTACGCAGGCGGCCATGCGAAAAACATTGTTTGCTTGTGTGCGCAAGTGCCGGAATGCTCCTTTCACGTCTCCCTTTAGCATACGAATGCGACCGCTGTACCCACCACGGGCTAGATGCTCAATGCGTTGCGCAATGACGACAACTGACTCATAGCGCACCTTGGGAACTGATTCAACCACGAATGCGGAATTCACTGAGTCATTTTTCGGGAAGGAGAGATCGTGAATTGTGCGGACTTCTTCATTTGGGTCGATGTCTTTCTTTTCGACGGCGCCGAGTGGCTACATACGACTTCTGGCCAGAGATCCAGTATGTCCATGTCCACAACCATGTACTGGCCTGAATCCTGCCCGTCGCGAATACTTTGAGTGACTGTGCGCAAGTATCGCCGACACGATCCGTGGTTTTTCGGTGGAGGGCGCCGCGGTGTGGATCCTGGTCTCCAGTCCACCTCGATACCTCGTTCTGCTACCTCGATTAGTAAATTCAAGTGGGGGTATCCACGCAATACTGTCTGCAGTCGCTTGGGATCAATAGCTTTGTTTGGTCTGCCGTCCCCGACGTCTTCACCCCGAAGAAATCGCGTCGCCTCGGCTACACTCAGGTTGTCATTTCGAATGATAGTCGATAGTGATTCGCATGCAGACTTGTCGATCTTGAACGGCGGTGTCTTCGTGCCTCTCTCGCGTATGAAACCACGACCACGGTGCGAAATTGAAATCAGCGATTCCTCGCGAAGCAGCTCCGTTTCTAATGCTGACTGGATCATCGCCGCCGACGCAAGCGACAATGTTGCATGTGGTGTGATACTGGCTTTTTCTTCCTGCCGACTCTCACGAGTGAAGGCCGAAGCATGTTTACTGGTTGTGGTCACTGGGGCAACCACACCAGCTGAATCCGAAATAATCATCTCTGTGGGTAGATTGCTTTTGCAAGGCCTCAAATGACGCCCACCTGTACCCCCCTCAGGTAAAACCTTGCTCGACACTGCCGAGGCAGCCTCGCGCACATCTACCTGAGGACAGGCCCTTGTGTCGTTCTTGCTCTTTGCTTGTGATTTCCCATCACCGCACGGCCTCGAAAGACAAATACCTGAACCTCCCCCACCTGAGTCCGACTTAGAAGCTGACGTGTCAGATGCTCCATAGTTTGGCTGGGGCCAGACGTATTTATCGATCTTACTCTGTGCGTCTCGTGTCCTGACTTCTCCAACAAGACCCCTTGGCTGAAGGCTGCCAGCCTCTGTACACCCAAGGCCATCCGACCTTCTCCTTGAACTGGGTTCTGACGGACTGGGTCTTGCCACCGAAATGACCGAGGTTGGTATAACTTGTGACGAATGGCCAACTGATGTATTACGTCTCGGAGGTACTGCTCTTAACGACGTGGCAAGTATACGCTTGCTCCGTCCAAGTAGCTGCGCTGAACCCTGATTCTGAGGTAGACGCGCTGCTGATCTACCCTCGAGGAGTCAGATATGCTTGTGTTCATCCTTTAGCCCACCGAAGCGGTTCTCGATCTCGGTTTTGACGATATCAGCGAGCTTCTTCGGGACAAAGTGACCGCGATCGTTTGGGCACACACTTTCGTTGCCTGCACACCCTTCCTAGGAGAAAAAGCGCATGCAGAGTGACCGTGTTTCTCCTGTAGCTGGGTCTACTTGGACAGGTAATCGGCGCAGTACATCTCTCGAGATGCGACCTAAACGCTTTTTGCTGTCACGAGTATTCTGCTGTCGAGGAATCGGTGCCCGCTTCTGTGCAGCCGCTGGTTGTGCGATCACTTCAGCCGTACCACGCCGCATAGCGTCTACCTGGCGATGCACTTTCACAAACATGAGGTCCTTGAGCAACCGATCATCCGTTGTACAGCGAAGCCGAACACGCCTTAAGTCCTCGCCAGCTTCGGCTGCATCACGAAAATCTTCAAGTAGGTCATTTACCCAGAAGACAAGCGAGGAGATTTCGGTGGCGCACCACGTAACCCTCATCAGCGTTTCCTCAATGAATGTCGAGATGCTCTCGACGAGCTCCACTAATTCAGTGCAACAGAACTCGCGAACGTAAGTCAGAAATACTCTCACCGCGTCCATGACTTGATCAATGCATGTTGCGGGAGGCGCTGCCGCAAATTCCGCCGATGCAGACAAATTATCGAAATTAGATCCACCAGATTCTTGCCACGCCATTCTCTCCTCTTGAGACAGCCGAGCAAAATGGCGGATGGAAAGACCGCTCGATCCAAATTGAATGTCATACAGCCGCGTGCAAACACCAGGTACAGCCTTGAACTTCACGAACTCGGACCGAACCAACGATTTGCAATACGGAGTGGGTAGCTTACCTTTATGCTTCGCTGACGTCACGCGGTCGTGAACGCGCTGTTGATCTTCTCGTGGCGCAAACGCATACTTGGACGCCGGCGCCGCTCTTTTGGTCGAAGTTGGTCGTTCACTTACTCTTGGCCTCGTATCTTCCTGCTCACCCTTGCCGAGCGTGACGCTGTCTGTTGACGCTGCCTGCCTGACCTGTAGGAACCGATCTAGTAGTTCAGGATCTGAACTCAGCTTTTCGGCGATCATGGCGTCCTGGTCCAGTGCTGTTCGTCGCCGCTTTTGGTCTGGGTTCGGAACCTGTGTGTCGTGCGTGGTACTGGTTACCATTCTGGAACGCTTTCCAGGTGCGGATTGGATGGTGTTTTCGCCTGCCACAGGGCTCCAACGCGCTCTCGGGTCTAACACGTCTTCATCATCGTCCACAAAAGGGTCAAACAGGACCTCTACTTGGTCTCGCTCGCAAGCCTCTTGCTCGACTTGAGGGGGTTGCTGCTGCTGCCTCGGTGGTCGGCAGAAGGACGACCCAACGCCAGCGGGCACCAAGTCTCTGCACCCATCCACGTAGTAGGCGAAGTCCAATGCATGTTGCAGTGGGAACTGGACCTCGTCACCAGTTCCTGGATCAATCCAACGGCACAGTTGCGTCGGTACAGGATAGCACTCTTCCGCCATCAGCCCTTCCAAAACCTCAGCTAGGGAGTTGGAGCCTGAATGGCCATCTCGGCCCAGAGCGCGGTCTAAAATTGCACTTTCGACGTCCTGGATGTCACTTGCTGTCCACTCCTCGAGATGAAATTCGACTTGCTGGAGCAGGAGCGCCACGATTGGGGGCACTAACGACACGCCGTCCATCGCGGCCATTATCTCGTGCCCAGCAGAAATAATAGTCAGCTGATTCCCTTCCACCGCTATGACCTGGCCAAAATGAACTTGATCGACGACTTGAGCTGACACTGGGCACCGCAGAAACGATAGTTCTCCTGCCTCGGAGACTTCTTTAGCTGTCACAACGTACGCAGCTGCCGCTGCACGAGGCAAGGATCCCTCCCCCCCTTCGAGACTTCGAAACGTCACCTCGCCATGGTCAATGCTCACGACCTTCGCATAGAACGGATGGCTGAAGTCACCTTCGACGGCTTCTGGAACCAAGTGGAGAAAGGATCGCGACGCTAAGCGCACCATGATCCGGAGGGCTGAAAGCTGGAAGCGTCGGCTCGAGGGCTTATGTGCTCGCGAGAAGAGCTGAAACTAACTACCGACTCCTCGTGCGGCCTCGTGCGTTGGTTTCATCTTGTGCTTCCTCCTCTAAAAAGCTATTTTCGCTCTCCTCCCGAAAATCTCCAGTCTTAAAATCTCAACACACCGTATAGCGTGTAACGGTTATTTGCCCCGATGTTTTTATTAATGACTCATACACGAAGAGGATTGAATTTGTCCTATGTAGTCCTTTCCTTCAAATATGAGTGCAAATCATTTTCGAGTAGGCAGATTTCACGCTGCTGTAGGCATCTAAGTTGACTCGCTCACACCGCTCCTCAGAACAAGTCTTCGAAGCTGCTACTATCACTCTCGCTGCGACTTTCACTATTTGCACTCTCGTCCCGGCTCAAAGCACCCTTCCGGTCATTTACGCTCCCAGCACAACTATTGTCATCATCGCGCTTGCATTCGTGCCCACTATTGTCGCGCTACCTGATATCGCACACGCTGTTGATGCTATGATCATGCTTGCTGTTCTTGTCTTTTTCAGCGTGCGAATTGTTTTCGGCGCACTCGCCATTATCGCTGGTCTCTCTCGCAATTACCGCCTTCCAGCGTATTAGTAGTTCTTGAGCTCCATTTGCGCGCGAGCGGCGGGGGGGGGGGGGGAGGGGTCTAGACGCGTTGATGCTGACATATAGACCGCCGATATTGACCTGGGCTGTTCCGCTTGATGTACTTTTCCGCCAGCCAACGTGCGCTCTTCGTGATGTCCTGATGTCCAGCGGCGAATTGTCCTGGCCAGTGGCGTTTGGCATGCCAGATCTGCTTAGCTTTCGTGTATTGCTTCTGTATTCGTTTCAACATGGCTCCAAGAAGAGCCTGATATAGAGAAGGGAAAAGGAAAGCATACTGGAAGAGAGGAAATATTTTAGAATCAGGCTCCACGATTTACACCTGGTGGAAGGCAGAGATGGACATTAGGAAGGCAGCGACGAACAAGTACTTCTTGGACCACAGCGTGCACGCTAGCACGTACATCAAGAACCCGGAATTAGAAGGAAGGTGCGTGTGAACCCGTACTTTTATATCTTGGAAACAATTATCTGACGTTTTGGCTGGTGAGCTATTGCAGACTCCTCCAATAAATCACCGATGGTAAAAATCGAATGTTTATAATGCATGCTAAGTTTGACGGTCGCCTTTTCTCTTCGAGATCGCAAGCGGCTAACGTTGAGTTTTTGCGAAGCCTCCTTAAGCGCAATCGTTTTACCATTCGACGAATTACACAAGGGCTGCAAGAAATGTTTTGACATGGAGGTGTGCTACACTTTTATGTTCCTGTATTGTATCTGTTACTAATTGTTTTTTTTTATTGCGCGTTGCAGGTGTGCTCTCCCATGCAATCAAGTACGCAATCGAGGAGATCGGATCGCTGCAACTTACCGAGGGCGCGAAGAAGTACGAATCAGTCTCAACATGGACCAGGTCGCCATCTTTATCGACACGGACGGGAAACCACAAATGATTTTGTTGGAGTCCCGACTGTGGATGTTGTCGAAGGTACTTCTTACCTTTTACGTTTTGATTTTTTGAAATTAGATAGCGAGTGAACGGATTTCTTGCTTCTCTGTTCCTGGTTACGGGCATTGCCAGCCGATGGACGTCGCAGTGTTGAAGTCGCTCAAGGATAAAATAAGGTATGGGTGATATATCTGGCATACTATTATTCCTGAATTATTATTGCTGCTAATTTTTGTTCTTAAAAAAACCTACCTTGTCTACCACGTGGATAACAGCTTTTCAGGCATGCCAGACCAAAAGCAAGAGCTCATCTCACGATTCGTTGCCCAATCGTGGCGGAATGCCTACCCTGATACCTTTCGGAATGACTATTTCGAGAGTGGCATCATTCCGATAGCTCCGAGGGACCGACTGGGGCGTTTCCGCGTAGCTGCAGAGGTAGTAGAAGAATCATAGATTTTAGCGGATCAGTAAGTATTGTGCCTCTCACCAATTCTAATTTGTTCAGGATAAACCCTAACCACGTGACCCACAAACTATTCCGGTTTTAGTGCATAAATACGAACTTCGAATAATAATTAGCCCTGTTTTATTTGCCCCAGGCTCGATTGGCGTGTAGCCGACCGCCAACCGTTGTCAATTTTGTCTTTATCCAGCTTCACTTCGCATTTGAGTGTGTGTGTAGCAGATCTCACCATGACGGTCTCTACAGACCTGCGCTGGAGGGCTATCGTGCTAGTTTATATGTACACCATCAGTATGACTATAATTGGCACGTATTGGGTGTTTCTGTTCGATCTATTGAGAGGTGGCACGGACTCTTTGAACACAAGGGAATGTGCTACCTGAAGATGGTAAGGACAAGTCCGCTAGGTGGTCTATGGAGGCGGTCGATTTTGTAGACGAATATATTCGTGTACATCCGTGTTTTTACTTAGAGGAACTTCAAGAGTTCATGAAGGAGCTGTTTGGCAACACGATAAGCAATTCCACTCCAACACTTTGCTGATTGCTTAAATTAGACCTTAAAATTACCAGCAAAGTAAGCGCGCGAGCGAAAGCGTACCTGCCGAAGTAGAAGGATTCTATCGAAAACTAAGCCCGTTTTACAGTGGGCCTGATCAGTACGTTTTTTTTATCTATGAAGCTTCAAAGGACAGTGGGGATGCGCTTGGAAAGTATGCATGGTCACGTCGTAATACACCAGCAATTGTATCGCTCCTGTTTAGTCGCGGCGAGAGACTTTCAATTTTGGCAGCATTCGATGTTACTGGATTCTTCACATGGGAGCGACGCCAGGTACCTGCGACCGCAACATATTCCACGACGTCTTTCACCGAAAAATTGCGCCATACCTCATTACCTGGCCGTTACCAAGGTAATTTAGTTCTTAGTGCCTTCTATTTTTTTTTTAATTTGAGTATGTGGTAGATCCGTCGCCATTCTAGTCAACGCGAAGATATATATGTACCGGGAACATGAAAAACTCGTTCACAGTCGCGGAAGCATATTATTTTTCTTACCGCCGTATGCACCGCAGCTCAACCCAATCGAAGTCGGATTTTGGCTACTCAAACGGTAGCTAACACGGCACACACCATTGGCTTTTCGTGAAGACCCGCTCAGGACTGTCTATGTGGCGCTGGCGCAGTGCACGAAGAAAAGTGAGAAGGTTGGTGTTAACCTGTACGAGCAGTGCGGATATGGACTCCAAGATTCGAACAAAATTTCTTTTTCAGTAATAAATATATTCTTGTTGACGCTCTTCAAGTTTCTTACGATGTTGTCTTACTCCATGCTTTCATTACTCAGATGATCCGTATCTTGCATGTTCACCACCGGTGTGCTGCTAGGAACAGGAGCTCGATAAGGCGGACGCAGACTGTAATCGGGTAATCCCAAAGGTTCTTTTAGGTCGGCACGTTAAAGCGTTAAAGTCGAGCGGAACCATACCACTGTTTGGACGGCACCTAACCGCGGTAAACTCTTGCCAGCGGTGCGCTGCTGGCTCTCCTCATCTGCCTCTCGCTGGATCAATGCGTCGCGGCTGGGGAACGTAGGAATCGTTGGAATTGCCAGTCGCGTTTGCTCAGGCTGCCTAGCGTGGGTAACCTCCCAGTACGCTCGCGACGCCTCTCCCAGTTGCTGCTCAGCTGGTAGCGCACTTAAATGCTCGTCAATTAGAGATGCAGTAGCCGCAATGCGGCCCTCAGTTGCTCGCCTTATCGTTCCAGAGGCGGCGCCGCTACTGACGTAGATGAAGAGCTCGAGCTTGAAGGATGCCTGCCTACAAATATTGCACGTAACAGAATATTAAAACTCATACAGATATCATATTATTGCACTGCGGTCTTACCCCGTTTTACGCCTGGAGCTAGTCACCAAACCGACGTCAGCTCCACTAACAACGTTTGGTCGGATTCCGCCAACATCATAAACTTGGCGTGCGAGGCACTGATCGTCGGCTTCAGCAGAATAGGTGCACCTTCCGGCCACTCAATCTCCTTCATTTTCTCCACCAGCCTACGCAAGCGGACATGAAACCCCAGGTAACCATCTTCAAGCTCAAATTGAAGGTGCTGCGGGGCTTCGTAGCTCGTCCTACGGGTCCCAAATGGTGTCCCAATCTTCACGACAGAGAGCGACTCAGGTAAAGGAAGCCCCATTGCTCTGCAACATACAGCCGTCTTGTTAAGTCACTATTAAACAACCATCGATTTCAATAGCGCCCCTTACTTCCCATTTACACCACTGCTAGTTTGGACTCGCGACACCTAGTTCACCTCCTGTGTTTTTTGTATAGAAATAACAGCAAGCAACGCGTAAGCAGAGAGCCATTCAGTAAGTGATGCATTCAATTGACAACTTACGGTACTATTGTAGAACGCCTGATGCTGCGGTCTACGAGCGACGCGATAGCCCTCTTAATGGAGTATGAAAGCGCGACATCTTCTATATAGCTCTCTGTAAGGCAGTAAGAATGTCATTAGTGCTGTCAAAATACCTCTCTTGTATGTAAGCACTCGTCACATACGGTACTCTTCGTGAGGCGCTGGGGACACTTGCACGCCGGCAGCCAACAACCCGTACATATGTCTTGCCGTCCGTCTCTGTGCTTGCTCGATGGGCGCACGGATTGAGGCAGGCACCACGCAAGCGGTCGCTGTCCTTGGCAGATGTAAGAGGATACGCGCGGACGAAGTAAGCCCTTCTCATCCGCCAGCAAGCCGCGAGAACCCTACAATCAAGGCAACAACAGCAACACAAGCACCACCGGGAACAACACGAGCACCACAGAGACAAATAAGCACCACCGGATACAACACCAGCACCAGCACCACAGAAATACACAAGAGCACATTAGATGTCCGTACACTGGCAGCTGTGCGTTTCGTGACGCTAGGGACCTTTCGCTTGTTTGCTTACCGGTGGCATTTGATTGTGTACCAACCGTGTGGTCGCTCCCTCACGAGTTTTATTAAATTGGACTTGGCATAGCACGGATTTGTACTAATTCGGCTGGTTTCAGGTGGCAGAGCGAGATAGAATAGCGACAGAATGAAGCGCGCAGAATTGGTGAAAGACACATAAATCTGAACACGAGCGACAGTGGTTGTCACCTTTAATGTGTACTCGCGTTTGATTACATTTTTATTGTTTATGTCTGTCGCATTTGATATGTGTGTCTTATTTAATCCATGTTTTACGGAAAATACTCGCCAATTATTGTAAAAACTGATTGGTTTGTCTTTTGATTTAACACAATAATTCAGTCCTGACATTTGAATCCTTTGTTCTAAATATGACCATACATTATGATTAAATCGGAGTATAATGAAGGAAACACAAATGAGTTGATTGAGCGATTGGGCTAGTTGGCGGTGGTAGAGAGTCATACGACACTTGCGCACCACAGTCCTCAACTGTTCTCCTATCGAAGGCCAGCGAAGCACACGAAGAAAATACACGGAGCAGAACTTCGGTGGAGAGCAATTGTGCTCCACTATACGCACATTATTTCCTGTGATGTCGTGGGACGGATATTCGGAGTATCTGATCGCCGTGTCAGTGCTTCGAGCGTAGCGAGAGAAAATACTGAATATATGAAGTATTAAGGATTACTCTGTCATAGGCGCATTCTCCACGCGATGCTGCTCTCTTCAGCGGGCGCCTCTGGGATCTTGATGACGAAAACATTCCCTGTGCCACTAAGTTGTGATTCAACAACCCAGGTGTGGCTCTTAACTCCTGCACGCTAAAGGTTAGCTGCTACTCCGAGGAGCCATTTAGCCGGACAGTAATTGTTTGGTGAAGAGGGTCTGACGTGGCTGATCCTGGCTCACGCCGCATGCTGCCCAGGTGCTGCATCTACCGGAAGGTGACATTATTCGGCAGAGAGGGCTCTGTGCTGTCCGGTTGCCTGGCATCACCATGCTCCGATAAGTAGTTGTCGATAGCACGCGATGCCTCTTGAATACGGGACGTAGTCGTCCGGCGGATACGCACACCTGTAGACGTTGCTTTCTTCGCAGCAGACACGAACATCCTGAACACGAACGGGCCTTGGTTTTTATTGCACTTGTGATAATTGCTCTGAGCAACTGCGAGATTCTCTCTCCAGTTTGCTGCGCTCAAGTCGACCCAGGTTACCTATTTCGCACCGATACTAGACTTCAAGGTTTTGTGGTATCCTTGCGCACAGTCTTGACCTTGTAGTTCGATAAAGCAGCGCTCATCGTTACTTCGACCTTGGCACTCAAACCTGCAAACGCCTCGATCTCTTCTGGTGGTAAGTTTTTTTTTTCAAAATAGAAATACAACCGTGCTAAAAGGTACAAACTCCAGCGTGATGGTATGTATTGTCTTGGCATCTTCAACCACCACGGTGAACTTTTTTCTTTCGCAACTATAAAACGTCCGAAGAACGCTCTCGAGTCTATCTTCTACTGTTTGCACAGAGTGGCATGCAGCCTCCAAGCGCTAGACGAGATGGTAGAAGTCGCAGGAAAAATTTCTTGTCTGGCTTTTGAAATCAACGCACATTTAAGTAATTACTATACAAATCATGTCCAATCCATACAGTCAAAATTCCAACTGTCCGACCGAGTGAGTCCAACCTGTACCGGTACTCGGCCAAATCACTTTAATGACATCTATTACATATTTAGTGACAACACACACTATCCACTAATTTTTCCCTCTCATTCAGCCTTTCCAGCCAGACAACGCGCGGACGACGACGGCAGCGGAGACGCGGACGGTGCTCGGCCTCGGGCGGGGTGATGGCCCTCGAGGTCAGTGGCACCAGGAGCAGGCGGG
>JAIKVE010001515.1:0-11355 GCA_024679115.1 Phytophthora pistaciae
GACAGGCCGGCGCGAATGCCGCACCCGACGACGTGGCGAGCTGCGCGCTTCAACGCGCTGGCGCCGGCAGCGTCGCAGACGTCCTTGATTCTCGCTCTCTGTTACTGTACCGCTCGCTGCGCGCGACTGGTTCGCGCAGAGTTCGCACAGAGTTAAACGCTCGCAGACGCGATGAGCGCGATCGGACGTTAGCCATCTCCTCATCTTGGTTTCGCCCTGTCCTCGGCCCAGTTTGCAGCTGGGCGCGCGCAGACCGAGCGCGCTCTCCGCGTCGATCTGCTCGCGTATCGAGAGATCTGCAGCCTCGGGACCAGAAATCGCGCGGAACTCAACGTCTGCCTGCCTTCCTGCCTTGCCTCGAGCATTTCGCTGGCGCTTCCTCGCCGCCATGGCCATGATGGATGGAGACTCTCGAGCTCCAGCCTGGAGCTTCTCATGCTCGCATCTCGGGCTTTGAGCAGTGGTCTCCGCGCCCCGCTATGCCAGCTCCTTGATCATCTGGGCGCTTAGTTCGCCACCCCATCCGTTACTCGCAATCTTTCGCCACGTCGGCGCTGTTGCTTCCACCGCCTGAAACGCGTCCTGTGGGAGGAATTTCCATATCTGAGTGGATATCCACTCAGATGTCCCCAAGGTGTCCAATCGCTCCCTTAAGTGAGTGGAGCAATAACCTGACCTTAAGCTCGGAGCAGTGTGGATAAAGCCGCGGCTTTATTTTCGGCTTTACGGCTTTTCCGATTTTTTTGCCGATCGGCTTTATCGGCGACCTACCCTACGGCCCAAAGGGTATTATTATCCGGAATTTTCCGGACAAGGCCATCCGTTACATGAACACGTATACTTTTATTGTGTATATACCATGTATACCCCATCGCCCGGCGTTATCTTCGGCTTTATCGGTTCGGCTTTATTCGGCTTTTTGATTTTTCACGCGGCTTTATCTAGCAAATCGCGACAGAGGGCTGGGCGAAATAAAGCCGCTTCCTTGCGGCTTTATCCACACTGCTCGGAGGGGGCGGACACTCGCGCGTTGGCTCTCGTCTGCGGACTTCGAGACGGGGGGCCCGCCCCTCTCTCGCTTCGCTCGGGGGGCGCCGCTGCGCGGCCTGCCCCACCCCCTTACTCGAAGTCCTCGTCTCGGCCAGGCGCGGTGTCTAGGAAAAAAAATATCGGGTTGCAGCGCTCGCCTTCGCTCGCTCGCGCAGACACGCCCCCGCCTGATCGGCGGGTGTTGGTGATCGGTGAATGCATTTAGTGAGCCTCGCGCTCGCGTTCGCTCCCCCTCGTCCGTATTCAGTATTTTGGTCTCTCCATAAAGTGAGTGGGTTGCATTTGTGATTATCTGGGGGACCTCTGAGTGGATATCCACTCAGATATGGAAATTCCTCGTCCTGCGGCCAGCGCTGCAGTGCGGTGCCTTGGCAGCCATGCGGATCGTCACCCACATGGTAGACTGCTCCTAGCAGGAATGGAACGCGACGCCCCTGCTCATAGAGAGCTTCACGAGTCGGAGGCTCGACGAGCTCCGTATGTAAGCCTTACACGCATGAGTTCGTGCGTGAAGATCGTAATGGCTGCCTGCGTCTACCTAAGCACCTTCGTGCGTGCTTAAGCACGAGCTTAAAGAAGCCGCTGCAATGAATATCATTGCGCACGTCAAGCAGAGACTCCTCACATGCGTCAATGCGTATGTCAAAGTGCTGGGAGATCGCAATGGTATGCAAACTGAAGATCTTTGTATCAGATGAACAAGGTGAAGAGGAACGCAACGGTTTTGAATATGTAAATCTCTATGTGGCGCTCTATTATATGCCGCTTGCTTGCTTATATACATCTCACGTGGCATTCTCTATCGTGAGGGGGCTTTTAGTTTTACAGTCGGCTCTTGGGCTCTTTAGTACACAGCGCTGAAAGACCACTCGACGTTGCTGGCGTCCAGGATACGGGCCTCGAGTCCGAACTCGGCGAAGGACTGCGCGTGCTTGATACTGTGAGGGGCCGAAGCGTCCACCTCGGGGGACGCCTCGCTGGGCGGCAGCTTGGCAGTGGGCTGCTGCGCGACTTGGACTTGCTGCTGCTGAGGCTCTTGCTGGGTGGGCACCGGCTCCTCGCGGGCCTCCTGCTCCTGCAGACGCTGGCGCTCGTCCACCGCGTCCTTCATGGCGCGGATGGTGTGGTTCACCTTCTGGAGATACGCCATGTTGGACTTGCAGTCCACCGAGCAGAAGCCCGAGTGCTGGCTCAGAGTCTTGAGGTAGATGAGCTCGCAGTTGTTGCACTTCTCGCGCTTGCTGTCCCAGTGGGCGACGCGGCGAGGCGTGGAGGCCACGTGCTCGGTCGAGGAGGTCGTGGTCGGAGCGGAGCCCATGCTGGTCTCAAACTTCTGCAGGCAGGCGTCCATTGTGATGATCGAGGGGGGGGTGAGGAGGTGGGGAATGGAGGCACTTGAGCAACAGAAGGCAAATCCAGAAGTGAGTCGATTGCTTCGGGTCGCGCTGGCAGCTCAGCGGAGCCACCTGCCGCACCATCTGCGCCCGAGAACCATCCCGAGCCGTAGTCCGTCTGGCTACAGGCTCTCGCGCAGCAATGGGCCAGATGCCGGCGTGACACCGAGATTGGACAGTGCGGACGTCGCTGCGGTAAAAATACACGAACTGAGCCCGAGCACCAGGCTCGCGAGCTCACTTTTGGTCGCGATCTCGCTCGGTAGAGGGTTCGAGGTCGTCTGCTGCAGCTTGCAAGCTCGGAGATCCCGATAGCTCCAGGTCTCGGCTGTTTCGAGTGCCCCTAAAGCCTTACAGTATTGTTCGCATCGGACTGCGGAGGGTCGGTCTCAGTGAGACGTCCACCGCTAGGAAACCACAGCGATGGTAAATCAGGGTCAATCGCTCGAGTGCAAGCAGAGCCTTGAACTGTTAGGGCGATGGACCCGGGCGATCTTTTTTCACGTGAAGATGCAGGGGGATGTGTGGGGGCGGGGCCCACATGCTCACTCAAAAAGCTTTGAGTCAAAGCACTGTGCAGGCACTTGAACCGCTCTTGCGGCAGAAAGGAGCGCCAAGTTGATGTGAGCCTCGCAGGGAGCTCAGCTCAGCTCAGCTCAGCTCTCAGCTCAGCGCTCATAGCAGACCGTACAGCCTCCGCCTCCGCCTTGAAGCGCTGCAGTGCAAGCGAACAGAGCTGGTCGCGGATGAGCCGGGATTTCCCCGGCAGGCTCTGCGCCTTTGCACCGCTTTTCTGGGCTTCGGCTGCGGGGCAAGCGCTGGCCGCCTCTTGCTGTCGATGTGGCGACGCTTTCGATCACTGGAGCCCAATTTTTTGACAAAACAATCGCGGAACACGCGAACACGGACCGCGTCGAAGCCAATTTAGACGGGTTTTTCGAGCCTCCGCAAATCCAACTCATTCCACAGCTGCAGCCGGCAGCTTTGCCCGGGGATCTGCCAAGCCGAGCAAGAGCGCCGGCGGTCGGCGTGGATCAGGGCGAACACCATCTTGGCGCTATCCTGGGCCCCCCGGTTCTCGCCGGAAGCTGCACTGCCTCGCCGAGATTAACTGCAGGAGAGAAGCGCCCTTGTCATCAATTGCGTGCTACGTGTGTACTCTGGAGCGGCGTCTGCTGCTCTCGTCCTGGGCATGTCGCTGTAGGCGGCGGTGAGCACACATGGAAACCAAAGTTGACCTGTGAGCCTGTCCCCATTACTTGTCAACAGATACAGCGCGCAGAGTGCGAGGTGAGCTGCAACAAGCTGCAACAAGACGCAGTCTTCGTACATGACGACCCCACGTCAGGAGCCGAAGCGCTCAATGCTTGAGCCGGTGGCACTCTACATGTACACCGGGCCGTTCCAAGGTATAATGCCAGCCTCGTGCAGCATCGCCACCCGTTCGACTCGAACTTCGAGCGGGACGAACATTCGGTAGATGAAGGCGAGCCACTCCTCTTGATACAGTACATGCACATGCAAAGCCGGCACCACAAGATGAGTAGGCGACTCCGCCACGAGATGCGCGAAGCCACCTCCCGACTCAAGAGGTGGCTTCGGGAGTCTCGTGCTAAACGCTGCATCCGAATTGAATCCTCCTGCTCCACCGTATTGATGGCAACGTGCTGGAGCGGCCCGTAAATTACTTGCATTCGACCGAAGGAAGATCTTCCACTTCCACTTGTAGCGGAGACCTTGTCACTGCAGCCTCATCCTCAATGCTGGGCCCGCCAAAATTCATCGACATCGTGTTAGTCTTCTGCGCTGGCAGATGGCCGTAAAGCGAAATCGGAGACCGCTCCGAGGGAGCAGATCCCCCGCAGCGAGATTCGCCGCCACCGAGGCTCCCAGGAAAAACGTTGGCGAGGCCCGCGTTGAATCCACTGCGGGGTGTCTCGAGGAGCTCATCCCCCGTCCAGCCATTGCAGACCAGCCAGCACGCGGCGCATCCACGTTGACGTGGGAGGACGACTTGAGCTTGATTGCAAAGCGTCGGTGTCGCTGGTTGCCCTAGCGGCCCCGCCCCGCTGCAGCCTGCAGCGGCGACGTTCAACCTTTCGACAACTCACATGTCAGCAACATGCAACATGTACTGTAAATGCAGCCTGCAAGCTGACGGAAGCTGCAGCGAACGCGTGTCGCCCCGGGAGCTTGTTGTGTCGATGCGGCGAGCATCTCAGATGCACGTGTCGATTTTTCAGATCGCATGAGACGTGTGAAATGGCTACAGTGTCGAACAGCTAAATGCGTTCCACTTTGGAAATGGCTACACCCACAATAAGATCTATTTTTTGATTGACAAGCATCATCCTCCCTCGGCGGATGGCTATTGTTAGTGATCGATCTTACCAGTAGAGGATGGAGGGCTTTAGGCGCCGGGTGGTCGGAAGACGCGAGGAGGATGACACTTTTCCATCGACCTCGCAGTGAACGACCACGATGAACGTCTGGACTTTGGACGACGAGCCCGTGGCTTCGAAGCCTCGAGTGAAGAAGGCTTGCTTCGCCGACGAAGTAGAAGTTGCGTCGACCTCGGGGTGGGGGGGCGACTCGCAGTCTCAGCGCAGGAAGCAGCGTGGAAGGGTCGAGTTCTTGGTGGACGAACAACAAGTCAGCGACGACGAAGAAGATCGGGATGATACTCGCAAAGGAAGCGATGTCAGCGCACCCTCCGAGTTGACAAGTGCCAAGGCCAACGAAATTATTTCCGCTGATGTGGTGCAGTCGGTCGACTCCGGGAGTAGAAGCGCTGAGCCCACTCCAACGTACGAATCGACACCGGAGCGACAGCTTCAAAAGGAGAGACAGCCCGGTCATCCAGCCGCATCGAACCAGGAGATCACCGTGCACCACCTTGTGCGGGAGTTCTTGCTCATGCACTGCCACGAAAACGTGGTAAAGATACTCGACCAAGAGCGGGTAAGTTTTCAGATGATGTCCCTGATAGTACATGTCGTTCCAGCACTAACGCATGCGATCCTCTCTATCCAGCCCATGCCGCTGCTTGGTGAAGCAGAGGTTAAGCAGCTCGATCAACGCTTAACCGGTACGAGCGACAGTCGAGGAAACTCGGCCGCTGGTCCCTCTCTACTGGAACGATTCCTCGTGCGCTCAAACGAGGCAAAGATACGAGCAAGAGCGAAGCGTGGTGCTAAGGTGGGCTTTCTCATTGGCGAGAGCGGTTGACAGACGCCGGGTCTTGACTGTTTATCGCTGCAATTCATAGGATCGCTCAGCTTCAACAGACAAGAAGACACGAACGAAGGAATCATCCAGTAGCCGACGAAAACCTGCGCTGAACGTGATCACCAGCAACTTGGATAAACATGCTGACACGATTTCCAGCGGCACCCCGCTTAACAGCCAAGTCAGCGGCGACTACAATCGCCTCAACCACCCCGGGTCCACCCCTCACCACCAGCCACACGACACCGTCATCGGTGAGCCTGGGTCGACGCCGATGGCTCGGGCGAAGGACTTGCGCGCGATGGGATTCGACGATATTGACGAGGAAGGCAACAAACTTTCCCCAGACCAGCCACTTCTGGGTGATTGTGACAACGCTGAAGAGCTCTCTGAATATGCTCTCCGGAAGCGGGCATCAAGATCGGGTCCGAAACGCGTCCAGCTTGGAAACGCTGGCAGTACCCCCACAAAAGAGTACATCTTCTTCCGAGAAACCCCGCCGTCCTTCGTTACGGAAACGATCGAGGAGGCAGTCGAAGTCTTCGAGAAACTGGGCAACGATCCTGAATTCGTGAAGCAAGCCGCTGTCGTTGAGCGATACATTGAGCTCCAAAGCAGCGAGGTATCCAAGTACACCGTGGGGCAGGCGGTCAGTGGACTGGGCGCGCAGTCAAACATCAACGGCGTTGTGTCGAAAGTTTACGGGTCAAGACTTTGCGGCACTGCTGGACCTGGAACCATCATAATTGACACTTGTCCCGAGGAGCCTGTAGCGAACAATGCCTAGGAGCACACAAGTACACAATCAACCTGCCAAACACTTCTGTACATTAGGCGCAAGCATCACCCATGTTTTGTATGGACAGGAAGATAATTTCCTATCAGGTTACAGGGTCAACGTACATTTTTACGACTGTCGTCCAGCTGTGCTTTCAATTCCTACGTTGGCACAGCAGTTTTGAGTCGAGCCGTCGCTTGTCGATGGTTAGATCTAGCACGTTTCTCCGTTTTCTTCACTTTGAGCTCGCTGGCGAATTCCGCGGTTCAGTCCAAACAGGTTCCGCCTCGAGGTTTTCCGCGTGTACGTTCCACTAGCGGTACGGGATCGCTTGCCGTCGGTGTCGCCTTCCTCGGACGACAGACTAATTGTCGGTACTTCGTTGTCATCTTCAGTGATGGCGGAAGTTATGGGTGTCGCCAGTAGATCCAAAGCTGGCGGGTCCCTAACAAGTGGGGGTTGCCGGTGCGACGTCTCGTTCAGTTCGTCTCCACTGTCGCTAACGCCGTCCCCGTTCTCGCTGGAGTTACCACGCGAGCTTGAAGGGCCATGGTAGACCAAGTTACATGCCCACTGGCACTTATAAAACTTGGGGTGCCATTGGAAAAAGTAATTGTCCCACAGACGAATCATTTTGCAGCTCACCCAGGGCCAGATAGGGCCGTCGTACATTTCGTAGTCGCCGTTTGTAAACAGTGCCGGCTTCATCAGCACGGGTGTCCACACAGAAACGCTGTTGTACTTGACCTCGTTCACGTCTCGTTGAAGCCTCGTATCGTACAGGAACGTCCCGTAGAGCCCGGAGGTCATCGCGTTCGCCAGGTGCAGTAAAAACCGCTCGTTAAACTCGAACGACCGCGGATACTGACGTTGCATCTGCCACACGGCGTCGATGAACTGGAACATGATGGGGGATGCTTTGTTGCGCTGCGGGTCGCGGTTGCGGTCTCCAGACGTGCGCTCAGCGAACTTGTGTCCAAATGCCAGCCAATCCTTTTCTACGAGAGTTGCGAAGCCACGGATCGTTCTGAAGTACGGGTCGATCATCAACTGCGCCAAAGCACACAACTGAGCCGTGCGGTCCCAGCCATCACTGCAATGCACCAGAGCAGACGCCCCTTCTAACTCCAGCACACGCGCAATCTTCAGCGCGCCATCCAGCACTAGACGCACATGGTCCAGCCACCTCGTCGACTCCACACTCGATAGCCACGTGCGATCGGTATCCTCGATGCCGCCAGGCAAGAACAGCTTCATCAAACCCATGAAGGAAGACTGCATCCGATACATGTTGGCGATGTTGAGATGGTGGACAACGGCGCCTGGGTAATCCTGCGGTGTCTCGACGCCTCCTTTGCCCATGAGCCGGTTACCGGTGGAGGCCTTCGGCTTTCGCGCATCAAAAATGTAAATCGGCCGCGATGAAGTCGACGATTGCGACTGGTTTTTGATGATGTCTGGAAGTCGGCGATACACTCCCAAGAGCAGCTGGTCGGACACGTTTGAGCTTCCCGAAAGCAAACTTCCCAGCAGCGGTTGGCTGGAACGAGTCAAGACACACCGGTTGCGGCGATGGTAATAGGTGATCACCGGTAATCGGTTCTTCGCCCGGAAGTCAGCCACTTTGGCCAATGTCGAGGAGTTCATGGAGGCTGGAAGAAGCAACTTCGACGGATACGACTTGCAAATGTTGCCTCTGTCATTCTTGTAGAACTGAGACATCAGGCATCAACAACAATTTGGTCAGTCGTCACGCGTATTATAGCCCAGCAAAACAAGCAAGCCATACAATAGGCAGCGTTATCGTACCTTCAGGAACGGTGAGACTGCAGGATCGCCACCAATCTGGCGCTTAAATTCACGTTCGTCCACGAAGATATTCCAGCCGTTCTCATCAGCAGAAACACCGTCGATTGAGTATGAAAATGCGAATGATCCGCTAATTTCACGAGGCATTGCCAGAAGCCGATCGGGACGGAGGACTGGCGATGCTGCATATGCAGGAGTTCGCGACATGGCATGGCCCAGCATAGAGGAAGGTTCCTGCCAAGAACCGCTGGCGTCACTATCCTTCTCAGGCGGTGTATCGGTGCCGTTTGTCGTACTAGATAAGGGAGCAAGACCTGGAGAACTCGTTCGTGAAGAGCTCCCCCGTTCAACGACAGTGTATCGTTGAGACGCGTCGGCCATTTTCACAATAGTTGCTCGTAACTTGTGCGCGTGATCGTCCGACACGGAAGGGTGTGTATCCAATTGGAATCGCAACACACGAATGTCCTTGCAGCTGATGGAGATGATTGACGCAGAGCCTGCCATCCCTGCGTAGTAAGTGCGTCCAGACTTTGTTCGTCGTCCTCCAGGATAAAGTAGTTGGGTATTCGTGATGGCAAATAGTGGAATGTATGCGATTCCACCTTGCCCACCACATCGTGGCTGAATTGCTCGCACTCGATCGAATGGAATGAACATCACCCGGTAATTGGTCACGGCTACCTTGCCTCTCAAACGACCCCACACGAGAGTCGATTCAAAGGTTTCACTGGCTGGACCGATTAGCAGAGTCGCTGGAAGCTCCGTGTCCTTCACCACCACCTCGCCAGGCAAAAGCGGTACATGAATGGACTGTAAAACTGGGGAATCAACAGAACTTTTGCCGCCCGTATCGCGAACCAGTCCCAGCTCCGACTCAATCGACGTTGACGTATCCCCCGAAAACGTAGTGCTCGGCTGAGGGGGTATCAGGGGCGATTGCAGGTTGTCTGGCACAGGAGATGGGGGAAGCTCGGGTCGCACAGGAAGTGACATCGCAGCCCGCGAAGCAAATCCACGCATCCGGTCCAGGTTAGCTGACCTGCAGCTATCCATCGCTTGCTTGAATTGCTCTCGTTCGTCATCATTCGCAAACTTTAACTCGAGGGACTGGTTGCCCTGCCCACCATTAAATACAATGAGACGTGCCATTCCTTCCGAAGAGCCGAATACAAACGATTGAACAGAATCGCAGTGGAACGACCAGAAGCGATGCATGAACACCGATTTCGCTCGCACAATACGCTGACGGCAATCAAGCTCCAAAGTATACCGGTCCAGCACTGGGTTAGCTTTAGTAAATCCAAATGTCCGGCGAAGACCCGCATTCTCTTTCGCACCCATTTCGTAAACAGCAAAGCGCAACACAGCTGCAGACAGTTTCGCTTCGCTTTTCATCTTCACTTCCGGTGAGTCGATCTGCGCACGTTCATCCACAATATCGCTGTCATCAAACGCCTTCTTCGAGTGACTACTGCCGTTGCTAGCAACATCAGCAGCAATGCTTCTCGCTTCATCAGGACCAAAGGTATGGCAACGCTTCATAGCTGGAGACCCAGACGACGAATCGGGGGATGCGGCTGTCTGCAGGTTCGTAAGATCAAAGCTCGCCGATCTTGAAAACTTGGAGCGCCGCGCCTTCCTTCGAGGTCGAGAGGAATCCTTGCTCTCAGAACCATCAGCAGGAGCTACAGATACATCGCCATCCGTGCATACACTTTTCGCGGCATCTGCCAAGTCTGGGGTGTCTGGAGGGCTACTTCCCGTGGTGTGCTCACTAGAACCGTGGCGTTGTTCAGCCTTCTCGCCAGCATCCTCACTTGTGTGCCTCGTCTTGGATGCAGTCGACGCCACGCTACCTAAACGGCTCCTCCGCGATCTCAGCTCCGGACTATTGTTTTCGTTGTCACACTCGCTCTCACCTCGGACCTTCTTCTTTCGAGGGAGCCTGTCATTCACATGGATCGCGCGTAAATGGCCGCTAAACCAGGGCTTGTTCTTGTTCATTGACGGAGACGGGGTAGACGATATTGAGCCATGGCGATGGCGTCGCCTTGATGTTGACGTTGATGTTGACGTCGTGGAAGACGAAGCAGCGCGCTGCTCCTCCCTGTCAGCACCGTCTTCTGCGTCTTCTTCATTGGGACAACTGGGAACAGGATCAGGCGATGAAACAGACGAACGTTGCCGTGAAATCACCGACAGCACTCCATCGCTCACAGGGACCGAGCTGTGGTTGACCGACATGGCCCGCGGTTTTTCCTCGATCATAATCTCGCCCAGACTGCCTCGATGGACCGTCGAATCTTGATCGTGGGTTTTCGCCATCTCCATGGCGTCAAAGTATCTGTCCAGCGCCTTCTGAAGCCACTTCACACAGAGATCACAGGTGCGCACGGACTCGTCTCGATAGCCAAAGCTTGACGGCAGCGCCATGTTCTTCGACGAACATTTCGGGCAGAAGGCGTGTCCACACGCCGTGCAGTTCTTAGCGCGGTTGAACGGGTTGAACGATTTGCCGCAACTTTGACAACCTGAGTTATATCGTACGCGAGCGCGTGGCACGGGCACCCCGGGGCCTCCACTTGTCGACGGACTATTCTCCGAACGAGGCGCCAGCGGCGGCGTCATCACGACCGAGCCAACCGACGAAAAAGGCGGCTCGTTGTCATTGTTGTTGCCTTGCTGCTCCATCTGCTGTCCTTCCTTCAGTAGCATCTTGAGTCGCAGCTCCTCCACGATACGCGTGGCCGTCTGCAGCGCCGTGGCCGCCGCCTCGAGCTCTTCCTCGTCCAACGGCTTGTCCTCGTTCTCGTCTTCCTCCTCCTCTTCTTCTTCCTCGTCGGCTTCATCCGCGTCGTCTTCGTCCTCGTCCTCCTCGACCGTGGAACGGATCACTACGCGGAGAGGCGGCGCGTCGGTCGCACTCACACGCCGCTCCAGCTCCTGGAACTCCTCCTGAATCTCCTCCACCTCCTCGTCGTTTTCTTCTTCTTGTCTACGCACGCGCTCTCGCCGCGCGGCGTCCGAGTCGTCCGCCATGGAGGAGGAAAAGGCGCGGACCAGCAGCGCCGCCATGCGCCTCGGGTCGCGCAG
>JAIKVE010001516.1:0-11344 GCA_024679115.1 Phytophthora pistaciae
CGATAAAAGACCGTTTTTTAATATTTTTTAACCGCAAATTAATTAACCATTAAAAAACCAACCTATCTATAGTTGCTGTGAAGCCATCTCAGCAGCGAAATGGTACTAAGTTAGTATGATTTTTCCGAAAACCTCCGAGCCTATTTTCCACCAACCGCCCGCTCTGTCTCTATCGCAATATCCACCAATCACAGCCGCGCTTCCACTGATACGCCGTCATTGGGTTAATCGCGACAGGAAGAACAGAAGGTGTCGTCTTCTGCGTGCGCGCGTGTGTTCTCCAGCGCCCCTTTCACAAATCCAACGCCTTCCGTATGAGCTCCGTCGTCCCGCGCCGACGGCGACGCAAGTTGCAGCTTCTGACGCTCTCTGTAGCCCTCGCAATGCCCAAAAACATGCTGGTGCTTGGCCTATCCGGCAGTAGCGACGTTCTGGCGCGCTGTGAGAGCCTCCAAAGCGACACCGCAGCGCTCACAAGCCCCAGCGAGAGAGACATCCCCAGTGACGTGGCAGCCACGCTGTCCGCGTCATCTAGCGCGACCTGGAGCGACCTGGACGACGTGGCCAAGGTGGGGCTGCTCTGGGCGCACGGGTACGTCTTCTCGGGCGGCTCCAGCAACGGGGACAAGGCTGGAGACGCTCTAGTTCAAGTCTACACTCGGTGTAGTGACGGCTCGGCATCAGGTGTGGAGATGGCGGACCTGGGCGTCTCGTACGACGACTTTACCGGTCCAGCAAGCGGCTGTGAGGCTGCGACCTGTGGCTCGTATTACCAGGCCACGAACGCCAACTGCGGAGCCAACGTGACGAGTGTAATTCAGTGTGCAGTGGAGGGAGCGTCTTCTACACAGCCGACAGCTACGGGGGTGTCCTTCTGGTCGTCCGTCACGTCGTCCAGCACCATCCCGTACCCCCAAGTGTACGAACACAGCATCACGCTGAGTGACGCGACAGCGCTGCAGGTTTACTCGATCCACATGCGGAACAGTGACTCGGGTGTGTCATGTGGTAATACGCTGGATACGATCATCCCGTGCTTGAGACTGGAGGACGTGGCAGCATCTGGAACAGCTTCAACCAGCGGGACGTCCGGATGGTGCAAGCCGACGGTTGATGCTGACAGAGTCAAGAGCTTCCTGGCTGCAGTGACCACAGTGCAGGTGAACAAGCAGTCGGACGATAGTGAGACGTCCGACAGTGGAAGTGACTCGGGGTTGCTGCTGGGCGTGGCGATCGGCGGAGGTGTTCTCCTCGTTGTCGTGGTCTTGATCACTTGCTGTTGCTGCCGGAGGAGGAGGATGCAGAGAGACGAGCAACCGTCAGAGACTGCGGCTATTGGGACGGCGCGTGAGCCGAGCGAGACGACAAGCGCCACGCGATCAGGTTTGGGTTTCATCCCTCGTGTGATCGGTCGACGCGGCAAGAACAGCGACAGTGGCAGCGACACCTCATCGAACGCCGCCACTAACGTGAACGTGCAGACAAACCGTGGTCGACGGTCGTCTTGGTACACGTTTGGCAACGCGAGCAACCGCGAGTCGACAGCGTACGGACGTCGATCATCTATGGCTGGATCGTGGGTGGGAGCCGCGGGAGGCGGCAAAACTGTGAGCGAGTACTGCAACGAGTCCGAGATTCTGACGGAGTTTATGCAGGACCCGGAGGTGTTCACGAAGCGCATCGCCTTCGACGAGCTGACATTCTTGCGGATGCTGTCGAAGGGAGCTTACGGCGAGGTGTGGCTGGGTCAACTGGAGACGCGTCACGTTGCCATCAAGCGGTTGCTGCCGGAGAAATGCCAGTTCACAGCCAGCTTGGAGCAGTTCGCGGGCGAGATCCAACTCATGTGCACGCTGCAGCACCGCAACATTGTGTCGTTCGTGGGCGTGAGCTGGAATCGACTGCAGAATCTGTGCGCTGTGGTGGAGTACATGGACGCCGGCGACCTGGAGGAAGTGCTCAAGAAGCACCGAGAGAAGTTCACGTGGCAGCGCGAGAAGATCTCGATCGCGATGGATATAGCGGAAGGCTTGGTCTACTTGCACTGCTTGCGGCCCATTGTGGTGCACCGCGACCTCAAGTCCAAGAACGTTCTGCTGAACCGCAAGTTCCACGCCAAACTGAGCGACTTCGGGGTCAGCCGCAAGACTCACGTGAACGAGACCATGACGTCGGGCGTCGGCACCCTCTTGTGGACAGCACCGGAGATCATCGAAGGCAAGAAATACTCGGAGAAGGCAGACATCTACTCACTGGGAGTTGTTTTGTCCGAGATGGACACGTGCGAGCAGCCGTTCTCCAACGTGACTTCGGACAAGGGCGAGCGACTGCCGGGCATGCAGCTCGCGCAGCTCGTGCGGCTGGGCAAGATCCGCGTGTCGCTGCGGGAGGACTGCCCGCCGAATCTCCGCAAGCTGGTCATGGACTGCACGCAGTTGGACCCGGACGCACGGCCAAGCTCGATGCAAGTGGCCTTCACTCTCAAGAGTATCATCGCTCCGACGCTGCGTATGTCATCGTCGACAGCAACGACAGGCTCGACGTCGTCCTCATCTGGTTTCCCATCCAGCGGTAGCCATGCTACTGCCGGACAAGCTCTTCAACGCCCGTCGCCTTCAGTCAAGGGCGGCCGTATTTAACTACGAACCAGCACGAAAGCTAATGACGAGGAGAAAGGAACAAGTTGTTGTACTTCGAAGTACAAGGTGATGCTGTGAGGAGACCTACGCTTAGCCGGCATTTGCTACTTATGGCAACTCGAAGCTTCGGCTTAGGCGCCGGCCGCCACCTTTGTGAAAATGGCTCCTAGCGCGTCGATCTCGTCTCCAGAACGGCCGTGAAACCCAATTAGCTGGAACCCGTCGGGCGCATTAACCACAGTACTCGCGTCGGTGCGGTGTCCTCCCTCGACGAAATGGTCCTTGTTGGTCGAGAACTTGGCGTAGAAGATGCGGGTTTTGCCCTTGTGGGCGCCCCAGTGGAGCTCCATCGACGTGATGAGCTCGCCTGGCTCGAGAACCAACTTGTGCGGCTTGCCACCTCCTCCACCATGAGCGAGCGTGCTGGCGGTGGGCGCCGACACTTCCAGCTCGACACCGTCGACACGCTCCCCCGACCGAATCGTGACCGAACTGACAGTCTGTCCGGGCGCAGCCAACGCGATGTCCGAGAACCGGACGGCGTGGGGTCCACCGTAGGCGTTACTTAGCCGGAGATCCGGGTTGAGCGACCACGAGAACTTGGACGAGACCGGCACGTTGTTCGAGAGCATGGAGCCGTCAGCAGCCAGGAACGCCTTGTGCTCGTTGTTCCACGAGTCCACCGTGAGGTTGATGTAGTTGCTGCCTCGGAACAGAATGCGGTTCCCGACCTCGCAGTCGTTCGTCACGGCGGCCAAGTCGCACTTGAGCTCTGGCGACCCCTTCTCCGGCGCGACCCCCTTGCGAACGGTCTGCACCCACGCGTCCGTGAGCTTTTGGCCGTCGAGGAATTCCCGGATCGTGTCACCCGCGCTGGTGTACCACTTGGTGTTGGTGTCGCCCATGACCAGCACAGCGTTGCTGGCCGAGTTGGCCGCGAGGAAGTCTCCCAGTTGAGCCAAGTTCGCCGCGCGAGCCTTCTCGTCTTCTGCAGTGTAGCCCGTGTCAGTGTTCAGGTTGTACACGTCGAGGCTGACACGGTCAGCGATCTGTACCTCGGTGAGGAAGAAGCCTTTGGACAACCCGCAGTCGCGGCCGTCGGTGCTGCTGCACTCGGCCCACTTAACGCGCTCGAACGGTGCCGTGCTGGCGAAGGGGAGGCGCGACAGCGTGTTGAGGCCGCTTGCACCCCGTAGTATGCCCCTGTTTGTACTCGCCCCGCCATCCGACTCACTGCGATACGCGTGCGTGTCCTCGCCGTACAGGTACGAGTGAGTGTTGTAGTCCTCTTGGATGTTGACAATGTCCCAGTCGGAAATGCGCTTGCCGATCGCTTTGGCTAAGTCGGTATTGGCATAAGCGTTGTTGCTGAGCTGAGCGAGGCCCCCTACGTTACAGGAGAGCGCACTGAAAGTGTTGGCCGGGGCTGCCATGAGGTTGGCGGGGGCGGGGAAAGTGGAGACTTCGGTCCGACCAAAGTGGAAATGCGGATTAACGTGTCATACAAGGAAGTGCTTTGCTGTTCGTGCATGTCACGATGAGTCCTTCCGATTGCATCGAAACACGATCACACGCGCAGGATACCACATGGGAGAGCATCAGATCCAATTTCCTTCAAGCCCTGCTCCGCCACCGACTCTTAATACGCTCGAGCCGATCAAGGCCTTCTCCCTGCGACGCCAAGTACAGTTCGCTATCTTCCCGACAGCCAGACGTCGCGCGTGCGCTGTACAGTAACGCAGAGCAAGTTGCTGCTGATCCCGCCGCGAACGAAATGGCGTCGTCGAATGAATCCGTGCGGTCTGACCATTGAGCCTCCTAATGTCAACCACATTATGGCGCTCGCAGACCCAGTCACGCGAGTTTTGCTTTATCCGAACTTGTCATAATTGGCTGCAGGTACGTGTAAAAGAAGGAATTAAGCTCATCTTGACGTTATGCTTGCCTTGATGAAAAGTAGCTGCTTAATAATAAACACCCAAGGTTTCGCCGGCAACACCTTGCTCAATATTCTTCTCGAAGTTGGCGTCATTGAAGGGGACGGGGGTGACCGAGCCGAAGTCGCCAGTCTGCAGAGCATTGTGGGCCTTGTCTGTCAGCTGCGACCAGTGGATGAGATCTTGAAGCTCGCCGTCTTGGAATGAGTCAGTGACCGAGTCATGCGCGTCCGTGATCGTGTGGTACCCCCCTAGCCAGTCAGTCAGGGAGTACGCCAAGCGAGGGTGTGTGCCGTTCATAAATTCAGACGACAGCTCGGGGTTTAATTCTTTGTAGTATCCGTCGTCACCCAAGAACGTGACACCGACCAGCCTTTGGTTCTCCAGCGCCGGGTTGTCGAGCCAGACAATAGCGTTGACCCAGTCGTGGCGAAACCCAAGCGCAGTGGCACTCGTGTCCTTGGGGAAGTACCAAGCGTACATGATTACCCACGTGTCGCGGTGCCACGCTGATCGACTGTAAACTTGCGAGCCCAAAGCCGACCCCTTGCATTCATCATCGGACGTCTTTGGGTCCAGCCCTCCGCTCATGTCGCCGGCAGCATCCACAGCAGCGTACGGGTGGCATCCGTGCTTGATCAACAATTTTGGTTTGAACTTGACAGCAGCCCTCTCGGAGATCGTGTTGGGCTCAGGCTCTGGGAACGGCTGCACCTTGTCGTAGTCGATGACGCCTGCGTCCACTCCAGCAAGGGCCGAGAGCGCAATAGCAAAGGGGAAGCCGAGCTTCATTGTCCAAGTTCTTGTCAAGAAGAGGAGCGGAGCTGGTACAGTAGTCGTGCGCTCTTCGTCGAGAATCAGCAAGTGATTGAAGGTGCAGCATTAGGTCGAACTGGAGAAGTTCTCTAAAACGCCGTTCGCCAGTTTTAAAAAGTTACGGTACATTTCCTATCCTACGTTGCATATCCGGCTTGCAGAGCTTGGGTTCGCGCTCCTGACATTTGCAGGGATTTTTTGTGCAGTCCTCGACTCCATGCGGTCCAGTGTTTCCTTACAATATGCTCGTGAAACTAATCTGCTTACTTAAGTATTCCAGGACATGTACGCCGCAAAGATATGGATTTCACGTATTCTACAGTTCATATACGTTGTGCTCTGCCGAGTTATTTGTAGTGTAGCAGTGCTTGTAAATCGTGCAGAGTATTTGAGTGCGTAGTGTATTTTTAAGCTTTTTTTCTTTATGGAAGCATCCATCATCCATTCCTTGGCGACTGACGCATTGCAAGTGTGCATCAGTCCGCGGCTGTTGTAGCAAAGCCAAGGTATTGATTGCAATAATAATTTGGTGAGGTATATTGTGTTACTGACCCTCAAAGGGATTAAATTCAAGTATTGATTGTAGCCAACACGAACGCAATTTAGCGCAAACCATAGTTGTGTATTCACATTGTTTGGCCTGCCCATTTGAAGAGTCCTTTTACAGAAAATGTAATTTTACCTTCAAGTACATGTATGCATGTACATGTAGATGGTCTGTACGAGATGTGTATTTCCAATTGGATCGAAGCACGAATGCAGGACAGCAAATTCTCTTTCCTGAAATTCCGGCTACGTATCTCCTCAGTAATTTTCAGTTTAAACGTAATGAAGTACATGCATATTTTTTTCCGATCTGCTCGTGAACAAACAAACATTCCAATTGTAAGGTTTTACACTATTTCAGTGATTTTATCTTTCGGTCGTTTCTAGATAAATCTAGCGAATACTGTACCTAGTAGGGATTCTCACATAGCTCTTGCAGAATGTCCTTGAAGAATGACCGCAGCGTTCACGTTGGTACATGTATTCACTAAGGAATGGATAGGCCAAGGCCCCATCCTCAAAACTATATCGAAGTTACAGTAGGTGTTTCAAGGCTTGTGGTCTCCAATAACGTGTTGAGTGTCCTCATTAACGTGAGAGCCTTACGCCCCTCCGTGAGGCGACATGAAGCAAAGCCCGTGATCGCGATACACGAGTGTAAGAAGCACCGGTAAAGTACTGTCGTGTAAGAGTTAATCCGTACAGTACACGTGACATACACCTGTGCGAAACCTTCTCTGAAAACCAGTGTTCGTTCGGGGACTCCGGTATGCTCGGTGCACTTCGACTTGCAAGCCTCAGTTTCCAAATTACCCGGCAGCCCACAGTCCAGTCAGTACTCGAAGACCCCTCTCAACATGCGTGTCGCTTCTGTACTCGCCCTCGGTACACTAGCCCTACTCAGTGTCATTTCCGCTGCGGAGACGACTCCAACTCCTGTAACGAAGCTGCGTATCGAGACGAATGTCGTCTCGCCCCCACAACATCATGGCGCTGCACACGAGGGAGAGCGTCGACTGGGTTTCTTCGACTGGCTGTTCGACAGCTCGCCCCCGGCGCCGGCACCGGCAGGACCGGCACCTGAATACGGCTACGGCTACGGCTTCCGCAAGAAAAACGAGGACTGACTGATCGCGACGCGCCCGTGGCTACTACGTGTAAGCTTAGCACGCTGCTCCTTGGCATCTTGTCCCGTGACGTAAGAAAACAATGGAAACTCACTCAATAACTTTGTGGTTTTCTACCATCGCGCTCTCCTCCGTAATCCCATTCAATATGGTAAAAAAACTCTAGTTTCTATTGTTCCGCTTACTTGTTCCGAAAGATGGCGTTCACTTCGTCCTGATAAAAGTGTCCTCGGCGTTTCTGACGTTTCTTCTTCTTTTCACGCCGAAGTCGCTGCTGCTCCTTCTTCGCGGCCGTCTGGGCCCGAGTCGACTTCTCCTCTAGTGCAAACTCCAGGTCTTCCACGTGTTCGTAAATAAAATCGGTCAGGGCGTCATAGTCCATTCCGATGGGGATGAGGATCCCCATGCCCTGCTCGGGGGCCTCTTCGTCCCAGGAGACCTGCGGCTCCTCCACGTCCGCGTCCGCGGTGATCAGGAGCGTGATCTTGTTCCACACGAGACTGTGCAGACGCAGCTCCATGAAGTTGACCAGCAAGAAGTTGGCGATCCAGTGGAACGCGCTCTTCTTCATGTGCGGGTCCTGAAACTTGGGCAGGAACAGCCTCGACCGAAGCAGACTCGTCAAGACCGCGTGTTGCGTCGCTGTATCAAGAACAAGGCAAACATTCAATAAATAATGTTAGAGCACCACAACTCCCCATCATAAGTCCAGCGAGCACTTACTCGGCCCGTCCTCCAGCCCCGTCGTGGTCTCCTGCACGATGTTCTTCTCGCGCGTGAGCATCGCGTGGAAGATTTTATCGAACTGCTCGTGCTCCCGCTTCTTGGCCTTGTTCTTCTCTCCAACACGAATGCCGTGCATGTCAGCCTGGTCTGCGACCGTGTCCTCTTCCTCCAGCCACTCGGCCAGCGCCGTCCTCTTGGTCACTTGGCCCTCCTCTTCCACGACCAGGGGCACCTGGGCCACCGCGAACAGGTCCTGCAGGATGCGTCTCGTGGTGCGCTGCCACTCGCGAGCGAAAGGCGCCTGCAATGCAGCCTCCGGGTCCGTCCGAGCACTAACTGACCGTCCAGGATTGGACAGCGTCCGCTTCACCAGTCGACCGGGCACCTCGACGGTGTACTTGACCTCCACGAAGCCGTCGACGTGGCTCTGGGCGTCCAAATCGTCCACGGGGACGTGGAAAACCAGCGGGAACCGCAGCGGCTGGTCCTCAATGGATTGCCGACTCTCGCTCAGCGCCAGCACCTGCTTGCGGGCGTTGAATGCGTCGTTGTTGCAGCCGAGCGTGGCCAGCTCCAGGAAGACGTTGAGGTGCTTGAGCGCCTGCTCGTTCTCCTGCGCCAGAGCCGGCGCTTGGCGTTGTACAGTGTCCGGGTGCAGTCGCAGCAGCAGAGGAGACACATAGGGCGTGAGATTCAGCCCCTTGGCGCGGCGCGGGCCCGCGGATGTCGACAAGCAGCAGCGCAGCACTAACGGAGCTCCTCGGCCCAGCATCATTGATTGAGTGGCTGCGGATTGGCTGAAAAGCAGAATCTGTGACGTGGTATGAATTGTGTGTAAAGTTGGTGTAAGATATGATATGTAGACGAATGTGGACACAGGAGGACCTACGAGCCGTCTGCAATCGATCGAAGAAGGTTGACTGTCTGCTCGAGCTGTTTACAGCTGCTGCGGCGGCGGTCGTCGATGCTTTCTCGTAGCCGCTCGGTCCGCTTGGCCACGACGTCGGTCATGCTCGCTGCTGAGAGCGACGACGACGCGTAGCTGTCCCCAGCCAGGCTCGGTGGCTGCGCGAACCGCAGCAGACGGAAGGCGTCCACGGCTGCGTACAGTCGGGTCTTCTGGCTGCGAGCGTGGCGCTTGCCGCTGCTCTTGACGCGGTGCCACTTCCAAGCTTGCTGCAGCAACACGGCGGCGCTCTCTTTGCGCTGGCGGACGTAGCGATAGAAGCGCGCGACGTCCAGCACCGTTTGTTCTTGTGGCGAGAGCTGCAATGCGTCGATGAGGACGACCCGCAACAGGCACGCGATGACCATTCCACCGATGATGCCGCCGATTGCCACGACGATCTTGCCCCCCAGAGTCCACGGGAAGGTGTCGCCGTAGCCGACGCCGGTGATGGTGACAATCGTGAGCCAAAACGCGTCGCTAGCGTTCGTCTCCGTCGGATTACTCACCCTAAAGAACGTGAATAGCGCAAGGTTCGTAAAGGATTATGTCGTGTACATACATGGAAGTATCAAATTGGTAACGTACCGTTCAAAGAAGTTCAACGCTGCTGAAGTGATAAACCAGTCGATCCCCAGTAGAGTCAACGTCGACTCGACTGGGAATTTCTGGAAGGAAAACTTGGTCGTAAGCCAGATCGATGATAAATCGATTTGATTCACGGAGCCTTCAGCACACGGCCAGGTCAGTAATTAATCACTAAAAGTAGCACAATGACGCAGCACTTACTTATCAAGCGCGCCTCGTGTGATAGAGAGTTTAGGCCGAAATGGTTTCGCAAGACTCGGCCAAGCAAATAAATGCGAGTAAAAACTACCACATCTGTAGTTGGTAGCCAGAACGGTGTTAGTTAAATAATAACAATGAAGATCCGGGTTGTGTCGCGTACCCAGTTGATCAAGGCACAAGACATTATACTCTCCCCACCGCCAGATTTGGCGATCGGCGCGAAGCAGTGGCATATGCACTAAGCACACAAGCGCTTCAAGCAAAAAGTGGCTGCGATGCAAAAAAAAAACAGGATACGTCATTACGAATCGTCCCCTGTGCAGCGTGAGCGCGATTTCACGAACCTTCGAAGCCCCGAGTACGCACCGAAAAATGTAGCATCAGGTGGCAATTGCTTCGCCATGATCTTGATCTTGCAGACAATTCCTGGCAGCGAAAACACAGTTTAGTAATCCACGACGGAACGCTCGATCAAGAGAAGACGTACGGTAGCGCATGACCAACGCATACAGCAGCAACCCCGACGTGCCCGAGAGCACGCCCTTGAGCACGATGAACGGGATCGAGTAGGCGAGAGGATCCGCCGATGCAAACTCTCTCCCCTCCTCCACAAATTGAGCCATCTCGTCCCCAAGTAGCTCTCCCTCCACACTGACACACAAGAGGCCGATGACTGCCAGTATCAGCATGAAAGTCTCCCACAGCTTCTGCTCCTCCGCCAGCTACAGCACACAAAAAAATGGTTCGGATGTTAGATTATGACGCATCATTTTATTTTTTCAGTAAATGTTCACAAATAACTGAAAAATAAGTTTCACCTTGCGGCTGCGGTCGAAGCTTTGGATCGTGGCGATGGTTTCTTGCCAGGAAGCGTCATTGGATTGGAATCTGCTCCGTAACTAAATAAAAATCAGAGCTGGTCAATAATTTTATTTGTTTCGCAAGCGATGGGCGCTTGGCTGGCGTTGTTTTAGGCAGGAGGACCTGATGCATGTAGACAGCTTGGCGGGATGACGAGGTAGCTGCTGGACGTACGTGGACGCCCACGTGCTGCGCGGACTGCGGAGATGCCATCGCTGATCCTTGAACAAAAGTGATTGGGACCCAAGAATTGAAGTGGGTTCATTTGGGGTGGAATTTAGGTGGTGCATGTATCCGTTTAAATACGGTCAACTTCAACTTCAGTTTTTGCGATAAGATCGCAACGCCAAGAACGCGGCAGGACGCACTGCACGACCGACAGCGAAGGATGGTGGCGCAAGGTGAAGCAGAGACGGTGAGCTGCAAACAACCGTAGGCAATGCAAGTCTGTGTTTCGGCAAAGCGCGCAGTGGACTGGATCGTGTGTTTGCACAGCTCAGCCAGACTTGTAACAAGCGTTGACGCTAGCCTGGATCGGAGTATCACACGCAACAAGCGCCGCGCTGCCTTGTAGCACAATTGATACTAGTAAGACAAAAAAAAGGCAGCTTTTACCTCCACCATCAACAACCACCACACCACTAGCGATACTAATCCAGAATTCATTGCTTTTTCACACGGTACTCAAAACCTACACTTGCGGCGGTGACGATACTAATCCAGAATTCATTGCTTTTTCACACGGTACTCAAAACCTACACTTGCGGCGGTGAGGAACACCAACTGCACCAGCCCCGAAGAACCGGAGCCGGAGTCAGCCGATACCCTCGCCGCTCATACGCACGCTTCCTTGCGCTTCCATTCTAAGCCGAGGCCGGGGTGGGGACGCCCGCCTGCACGACGTGGGCGCCGTCGCCGATGCGCGTGAGGAAGCTGGCGGGCTTGGGCAGCTCCGAG